>SNQJ01S0031574.1:16158-52338 GCA_010110895.2 Picea sitchensis | reverse complement strand
TGTTTCCTCTTAAGAGGTCACAGGTTCAAATCCAGAGGGGGGTAGGGTATGTATACCTTCGTAGACTTTACCAGTCAAATCGTTGGGCGGAGGGGGGTCCCTTATCCCACAAACAAGGGGGTCTCATACACCAATTTGGTGTGTTGGCTTGGCCGTGACCTTAAAAATAGATTATTATCATTATTATTATTATTATTATATGAAGAGTTCAACATACTATGTGATGAATCATCGAAAAATGTTTCCCAAAACTTAGCCAACAATATTGAACATAATCCTCAAGTTACTACTAATACTATTACCTTAACTTTAGATTCAAACAAGGAAATCTATGGAGAAAGATAAGATATCACAATGAAATATGGATATAAGGGATATGGAGGAATGGGGGAAATTGAATATGGAATTTCTAAGCCAATCCAAATTGAAGAGAGACATAAAGGATCGAGTCTAGTGTTGTAGTTGATTCTCCAACATTGATTAAAGATACAAGTATCCTATAATACATATTTAACAAATCAAGAGCTATTCAAGAGGAAAACATTAGTTTTCCTAAAGTTATAAAGGAGACTATTATTGAAGTTGAGGATACCATTGATGCTACTGAAGAAAATAATGAAGAGGAAAGGGGAGACTCTACTAAAGAAAATAAAAATTATGAAAGTGAAAAAACCTATAATCATGTCACTAAAAATGTTGAACATGAAGAGGTAGTTGTACCATATGGAGATGGAGGTTATCCCCCTAGAGGGAATGCATACAAATAAAAATATTATCAACCTCATGAAGCCCATGAAGAAAAAATTAAATAATGTGAAGGAGTGGTGGAAGATGATGAGGTTAAGAAGAGAAAGGGAGAGGACAACACCCATTGGCCTGAAGCCAAAAAGTTAAAACAAGGTAATGAGGATTGATCGATTGAGGTGATCATTTTTGCTACCACTATTTTATCTAATTCCCTGAATTATCTCTCACTAGTTTAAGGATTAATTAAGTTACTAAATTCATCTACTTATAAAACCATACCATGTCTAGTCCTAATACCTCAAATGATAAGACTGTTGTGGATGTATTTTCAATTAATAACCCCCCCAGAAAGTTGAATTGATGAAAAATGTTCTCAAATAAAATGTTTCTCGAGGGCCAATCCTAACCACTCCATAATCCTCCTATATGAAATCCATGGATGAACCTACTAAATTAGAAGAGTCTAGAACAAAATTATTTAGTCTGATAGTCAGTTCCTCCCACCCCAAAATCTATTGATGAACACACTAATACTACAATTGATCTATTGTTTAGTGTGGAATTGATCAAGAAAATATATAAATAATATAGGAGGGGAAATTATGACTTGTCGATTTATTAAATCCCAACAATCCCAAGATTTGTTACTATTGTAATCTATGATAAATCCATTCTCACCATTGTTTCCCTCCATCCTAGAACTAATAAGGATGTGAGAAACATGGTGGAAAAATATTATGACTCTACTACAATTAATATTGACATGAATCAAGTTCCTATCATTGATATAGTAGTGTTACATAAATAGACTGTGATATTGTTTCTAGGGACTATCTCAAGGCTACTTATGATGTTGAAAAAATTAGCTAAAGAATAAGAACATGGAAAAATATTTTTAGTGTGAAAGGGCCAAATACAAAGGAATAATGCAAAGAATTTTGGATTTGCAAGACAATATTATCCATTTGACCAAGGAACCTAAAAAAGCTAAAGCTGTCAAAACTCTTCTCAAGTCAAAGGGGTTGGAAATTAGAATCTTGAAGAACATGATTGAAGGTAAATACATGGAACCATGGCATACTTGATAAAGTGAAGTTATCATCAATGATAAATATTCACTTGATTTGAAAATTAGGAAGTTAAAGTAGGAACAAGTACACATAAGACAAAAACATGAGGTGACTATTAAAGAGAGTAAGGAGTTGAAGTTGTATTTGTCTGAAAGGATTGAAAAATTATAAGTCTCAAGGATAGTATTGAAAATGACAAATTTGAATGATATGCCTTGGTTATCTCTTCCAAATATTCAAATACACCATGTGTCCAACAAGTTACAAATAACTATGGCCTAAGAGGGAAGAACCAAGACCTTGTAAAGGAAATTAACTCATTGAAAGAAGATGAATCCAAATTAAAGGAAGAGAAGAAATAAAATAATGGGAACGCCAATGAACTAGAAGAGAAAAACCTAGAGATCAAGAACCTGATATTTTACTTGGAAAATCCACAACCAAACTTTAAGGAAGAAAAATAAATGAATGCTAAGTATAAGAATTATTTGTTTAGGTCCTATTTTCTATCCATTATAAGACATAATAAATTGGTGGTTGGGACCTAATATGGGATGAAATAATTAGTTTAATGAATTTTATTAGGGAACATTTTGAATTCATTAATGAATATCATGATTTGAGAGTGAAGGTGCATCAAGATGAAGTGATAATTTGGAAAGAAACTATGGAGAAGGTAGAATCAACAATAACTACTATTTTTTTTCTGAATAATACTTTAACTAGAAATTTGGACACACCAATATTTTAGATGATAAGTACATAGAGAATGTTGTGAATAATAACAATGTCCTCTTGATTGGTCAAAATGAATGTAACATAGGTGTTGAACAAACCAATCATTCATGGTCAGAGTGTTAGCTACTGGAAATTTAGGGCTTCCAACTAATGGGATTATGAAGGAAGATTGGTCTCTAATAAAGTGTTGCATGGTAAGATTATGAATTGAAAGAATAATTTGGGAATGAAAATGAAATGGAAAGGACCAATATATTAAAAATATATCATATATTTTATCAGATCAGACATCAAATTACTGATTTCCATAAGGAATATCAAGAAATACTTTCGACCAATATGTTTTACTCATGGCATAGAATTGGATAAAGAAACCATAAATATGCATAGTATCATTCCCCCATATTGAAATAGTTGATAAAGGATCACGAGGTTGATCCAAAAAACTCTAGGTGTGATGGTTATGGGAAAAGCCATGGCCTTGAAGAGATAGTAAACAAATATACCATTATATTGTAAATCCTTGGTTATCTCTTCCAAGTATTCAAACACACCTTGTGTCCAACAAGTTACAAATAAATATAAATAAATATAGCCTAAGAGGTAAGCACCTCGACTTCATAAAGGATATTAACTTATTGAAAGAACACTTAGAAGAAGATGAAGCCAAATTAAAGGAAGAGAAGGAAGAAAATAGTGGGCATGCCAATAAACTAGAAGACAAAAACCTAAAGATCAAGAACCTAACACTCGACTTGGAAAATCCACAACAAGACTCAAAGGAAGAAAACAAAATGAGTGTTAAGTATACAAATTCTTTATATAGGCCCTATTTTCTAGCCATTAGAAAATAAATAATGAATTGGTGCTAGGAACATAATTTGGGGTGAAATAACTAGTATAATAAAGCATATCAAGGAACATTTTGAATTCATTAATGAATATCATGATTTGAGAGTGAAGGTGCATCAATATGCAATGATAATTTGACAAAAAACTATGGAGAAGGTAGAATCAATAATAACTGCTATTTTGTTTATGAATAATACTTCAACTATAAAGTTGGACACATAAGATTTTAGATGCTAAGTACATAGAGAATGTTGTGAATAATAAGAATTTCCTCTTGATGTCTTAAAAGAAATGTAACATAGGTGTTGAACAAACCAAGTATTCATGGACAAAGTGTTCGCTATTGAAAATTTAGGGATTCCAACCAATTGGATTATGAAGGAAGATTGACCTCTAAGAAAGTGTTCTAGGGTCATTTTAAGAATTAAAAGAATAATGCGAGAATGAAAATGACCAATAGATGAAAAATATATCATATATTTTATCACATCAAACATCAAAGTGTTGATTTCCATAAGGAATATCCAGAAATCCTTCCCACCGATATCTTTAAGTCATGGAATAGAATTGGATAAAGCAAGCATAAATATGTAGAGTATCCTTATCCCATATGGAAATAGTTGGGAAATGATCATGAGATTGATCCAAAAAACTCTAGTGGTGATGGTTAAGGGCCAATCCATGGCCTTGAAGAGATAGTAAACACATATACCATTATATTGTAAACCCCATACATTTAATGAACATTTGTAGCTCTCCTCCATGATTATATATGTTTGAGTTCTAGACATATACCTCTATCATTTCAAATTTTTATAAGTAGTATATGAAGCATTTTGGCCCGCTTAATAAAATGGAGAGTTGTAGTCATATCTTGATCTTATTAAATCTTGTTTCTTATGGATGAGTCGTTAACTACTAGATTCATTTATTTAAATTCCCAATATGTTTTCTTATTTCAAACATTTTTGTGAATGAAATAGTTATTTTTCCATATTAGGATCTCACGATTCATTTCTTCATTAAATATTCCATCTTCGTACAAATATGAAATATATTATTATCTATATGTTTGGATAATGGTGCCCAATGGAAATGAAACATCATGTGATATATCTCATGAGTGTTTTATTTTGAGCTCTTTCATAATGATACAATATCTATACAAATTTTGGTGAAAATTTGCTTTAAATATTATCCTCTGAGACATTTAAAGGGTTACCCCCTTTGGATTGTATATTCTTCCATCGAAGTCTAAAGCACGGAGGTTTTAAGCTCCAATGTATTCCTTGGAATAGTTTCCTCCTAGAGGGAATGAATTGGGGGATAACAAAATCAATGTGTTATTTCTAGAATGCACGGAGGTTTTAACCTCCAATGTATTCCTTGGAATAGTTTCCTCCTAGAGGGAATGAATTGGGGGATAACAAAATCAATGTGTTATTTTTAGAATGCACATTCTCATGAAGTTTTAATATTTTTCAATGAAATGTCATTTTTGGGAATAAAACTATAGGATTAAACCAAAATCCAATACCCAATTGTTAGAAGGAAATACTACACTAGCAAATTGCAAAAGAGAGAGAGGAGAGAGAAAAATAGAATCAATCTTCACAGATAAGAGACTAAGAAGCCAAATCTAATCATATTGTATTAATCCTTGATAATGAGTACAATATATAGGAATTTCCACAAGAGGAGTAATGTGCACTAGGTTGTGGTTTCGATGTGCATGCTCAAGTAAAAAGAGAAACCACTCCTACCAGCAACAGTTAACTAAAGTCAAAAGTTGCTAATAATTAGAAAAGGTTAAAACTATAGGTGCGAAATCAATGAGAACTCTAAATCAAGTCAGCATGCGTTCCATAATAAAAAAACTCTCCTAGAATAAGACTAGAGTCCAATAATGGAACTAAAGTCCTAATTGAGAGAGAATTGCATAAATATGGAAAGATACTAAAAATAAGAGATAGGTTAAATCCAAACATACGATGGATAATGTGCACTTCCATAGGAGGCTAATATTATCACTTCTCAATTCTACAAAAGATTTGAATCTGCTTAATTTGACAAAATATTCGGATATTCTCAATTCTACAAAAGATAAAGTGCGCTCTATATCCATGTAATAGGAATTATATCCTAAAATTAAGGAAATATAAATTATCTCCAAAAAAATAGGAACTTTCCTAATGGTGGCTAAAAATTAGGAATTTTCCTAATGGTATAGCTAAAAAATAGGAATTTTACTAATGGTGATTTATGAGCATGGTTTTCGAAACCCATGGTATTTTCCCATGGTATTACATATAGGAATCCACTGGCTAAAAATAGGCCTACTATAAATACACATGCTATAAATAACAATCCTCCTAAATAGTAGGAAAATTTGAAAAAATGAGTATGTCACTAAATATGTAGTTGAGAATGTACCCCAACACCCCCCATGAAACAAAATTGAGGTGTGCAAAATGATGTGTCCAAAAATTATGAAGCCATGTTAGGTACTCATGTACACGCATAGATGCATAAAAAGTGAACAAAAGTGAGGTAAAGAGGGAAAACCCAATGGGAACAACCCCCCCCTAAAAATATGCTACTAACAAAAGAAGAATGATAACATGTTCAACTGTTAAGCTGATGTATCCTTCACTCCTAGAATTTCTCTGTAGGATCTGATCTACATCTAATAAAACCTCTAGAGAGAAGATAATAATCAATTTTATCATACCATGTCTGGGGTGCTTGCTTGAGTCTGTATAATGACTTCCTCAACCTGAAAACTAATGATGTATCTTGAACATATCCCTATGGATGCTCCATATATATCTCATCATTAATATGTCCATGTAAAAATGCATTATTCACATCCATATGGTGTACCTCCCACTTTCTAGTTGTTGTAATAGCTAGAGCTAACCAAATGGAATCAATCTTGGAAATTGGTGAAAAAGTCTCCTCATAGTCAATTCCTTGTACTTGTGAGAAACCTTTAGCTACTAATCGAGCCTTATACTTTGTAATTTATCCATAAACAACCCTCTTTGTCTTGAAAATCCACTTACATGTAACAAGATTCCTTGGAAGGTAGAGGAATTGTTGAACACACCAGTCACACTAAGAGGGGGGGGGTGAATTAGTGTGTGGAATTTTACAACTTTTCTTGTTTCAAGTTAGCAATTATTTCAAAACATAATTTTACACATCATCATTGTAATATTGTATGTATCCATTCACCAATGACATCTATCAATAATTAAGAGAAAATCAATTCATAAGCACAATGAACACAAGAGATACCATATGTATGTATAAGTTTTTGTATTATTATATATATGTGACTACAATCACTAGGGTTTTCCTAGCACCAACTATTTTTTACCAGCACCAACTTAAGTAAGGAGCACCAACTCCAAGGAGAGCACCAATTCTCAAGAGAGCACCAACTCTCAAGAAAGAATCAGCTTGTCGCAATACTCAGTTTGTTGATAGAATCCAATCTATCCAACTAGAATTGATCTAGTAGTACAACCAACTCAAATATTAGTCATCCATTTATTGAATCTGCTCCAGCTCATGGCGAGAGGTATACAACAAATTCTCATAACCACACTTCTCTTCTCTATGAAATTCGCACCTTGTTGTGCCAAAGGATCACCATACCAGAAATGACTGGCCTCAAGTGAAAATACACATATTCACCCACTACCTCATTATTTCAAATGAACCAAGTATATTTGTATTTATACTCGTTCTTGCTCAACTCTAGTTTAAGTTTAGGGACGACTTGTGCCACAAGTTACAACTAACTTTCCCACTTACAACAACCTTGGGACCAATGCATAACCACCATTGACCATCATTCTGGGTCTTCAACTTAAACCTGTCATACCGCCTATCACTAGAAAGGGCACAATGAGTTCTAACCTTCATATTATTTTAACAACCATTTGACCTATTTTTCATAAATCAATGACAAGTATGAATTGATTTCCTTTGTCTTTGTGAGTGTTGTAGAAATCAAATTTTGTAGAGGCGCTTCCTTCCAACCATTTACATGTGACCATCTGCACAAAACACATGCTTATTAATTTAAGCAATGTTCCCAGCGCCTCATGGCTTATGTGTTCATAACCCATGACTGAGGATTGGAACCTATTCCTCCATACTTCGACCTTCATGTGATTTCTCTCTCATCCACTCTTCCAGATTTTCAACTTCCCGAAGTGGTTACCTCTCACAAGGGTTGATTCGATGGTTGGTGTGATTCCTGGAACCAAATCAATGGTATAGATCCAATCCTTACTTATCCTTTTACTACTTAATCCAACAACTATGACTTAATCAAAGGTTGAGATGGATGACCACTATTTACTTCGGGACTTCAAGACTCTGGGGCTTTGTAGGTCTACGTAATTGTTGCTCCAATTTCCACCAGAGTTGGTCAGTGATGAAGTGGTCAACATGTGTTGGACCTCGACCAAGTTTTGAGGAAACATTGGTCATGTTTGTCCATTTTGGGGACTTCGATAGGCTGGTCGAAGACGAATGGCTCATGCGAAGTGGAGATCGCGAGATCTGCCTATTTTGCAAGCTTTTTGGGATTTTAGGGTTTATGTAACGGGTATGGGATGTTGGCCCATGGGTTTACCCATGCTTAGGCCTTTTTGTAATGTATAAATAAGTAGCTAGGAGATGTAAGTAAGAGAGGTTATTGGCTTAGTGCACGACTAGAGTATGTCAAGACTTGTAGGGATAAGTGCAAGTGATTGTAAGAGGCTTTGTGCACAGACTGTGTAAGGTTTTGTGCCCTTACCTAATTCGGGGAAGGAGGATCTAGCGAGGTGCGTGAAGATCACCTGTCCTTTGTGGAGTTGGCTCTGTGGCTTTGTGCACAGGAGAAGAGGAATGTAAGAGGCTTGAAGATTAATAAAGAAGAAGAAGAAGTTGGTGGATGTATCCCCACACTGGCATGAACCACGTATATCCTATGTTGATGTGTTTTGTGTAATGTTGTTCATATTATTTATGTATTTATCTTCTTAGTGCACTGATCTTGATGTATGAGAGACATATCTATGGATGCTTAGTGCTTTATGTATGATGAATATTAGATTTAAGCTTATGCTATGTGCTAATAAGTTTTAAGGGTTAGATCTTGATTGTTACTGCACTAATCTATAATAAGGGTTAATATGCGATGTGAATAAGAATCATAACCTAATGCATATTGTTGGCTAAGTGCTTTGTTAGGTGTTGTGATCACAGATCTATGTCCCAACTAGGTTGTAGACACCTGATTCCTACAACCCCTCCTGTCTCTACCTCGGGTGAGACTTCATCTTCTCCGCATGTGTTGTCGAAAGGGTCGCTAGTTAGGGTTTTGTTGGTGCGTTGTTGAAGCGTTGAAACTTGGGTCTTCCACTGTGCCAACAAATGGTTCTATTGTTGGGACCTAAAACTGTGATTGTTGGGAACTGAAGAAAAGAGAAATCTCTGTGTGTAGATCTGTTGTTGTAGTGCTGAGTATTTGAATTAACTTGCGAAGCTTTGTGCTAAGAGAGAAGCCCGATCTGAAGAAAAGAGGTAAGATATTAAATGTTTGTGCTCTGGTAAAGGTAAGATAAGTGGAAATTTTTTCTTCGAAAGTATGAATCTAGGTATGTTTGATATATTTTGTTCTAGTTTGTAAACTAAGGGATAGCTAGAAGAAAGAGTTGATATGAATAAATTTGATAGAGATAGTGAAAGATATGTCATTCCTATGCATAAAAATAATTTTTGGACTAATAAGTGGATGTAGGAACCTAGAAAGGATTTTTTCATATTGCAGGTCCATCACTGTGATCCCAATGAACAGTACATTAAGGGTTGGGGATAATTTAAAAGAAAGAGAGGATTGACACTATGTTATAATTGTAGAAGATCGAGACATCTTTCTAAGGAATGCCATGGTATAGGTCCTACTTGTCTTCATTGTAAAGCTATTGGTCACAGAGTTGAGGATTGCCCTAAAATGATTGCCAAAGTTGAAAAGATGAACCTGAGACAAGAAAACTATGAAGGAGGTCAAAGGACTAAGAATATGTTAGAGAGCCAGAAAGAATCAAAGACTATATTATTACAGATGAAAGAAACAATGAATGATCACAGAGACATCAGTTTACCAGAGATCTTAAAAGCGAAGCAGTGCATAGAAACGAGAATAGGAGACTTCGACATAGACTGTATCGTGGATAAAGAAACACATGTGAATATTATTCCAGAAAGCACTTGGGAACTTTTGGGAAAGCCTGCTATGGTTCTTTCATTGGGAAGGATAGGATTGTTTAAAGGAAAGATGATAAACCTATGTGGAAGAGTTACTAATGTACCTATGATTTCCCATGGCACATCGACTGAAGAAGAATTTGAAGTCATTAAGTTTGTTGAGAACAACACTCCTTTTGCACTTTTGTTAGGAAAGACCTTGATTGAGAAAGATCAGATCCGAAGGAAAGTAGAGGAGGAAGCTACATAAAAAAAAAGGCAAGAATTAAGGAACTTCATGGCTAGGAAAATACCTTGACTAATAGAAGAATAAGAGAATAATTCAAAGCAAAAGAGGACCAGAGAATTGGCTATCGAAGTTGAAAGAACACAAGAAGGTTTAAAGAACCTGTCCATGCAGGAAAGAAGTGTATCCACCCCAGAAATAGTAAGAGAAGAGTTATTACACTCAAACCCTTTGAAAGACCCTTAGCAGTGCGATGCTACTACGCTAAGAGAAGATAAGACTAAAAATGGAAAGTGAAACCCAGAGACTCAGATCACAGGAATGAAGGAAAGAAATCTCAGTAAGAAGAAAGAAAAGTTATAAAAATAGCAGGAAGTCCCAGAGAATACTTCGCAGAAGGTAGGCTTGCAGAACTTGAACCTTGTCGGAATAGCAGAACCGCACATAATGGCACTTCACCACGACGAAGATATATTACCGTTAGAGGTGTCCCGACCGTTAGAATGACGCTCTAGAATGGCTAGAAATGCATTTATTGAGGGAAAGATCACCATTGGACTGTTGAGATCACGCCATAACGGATAGATTCATATCGATTGAGGAATTCCTACCCATTGGAGGAATCCATTACGACGTTTCTTATTTAACCCGTCGGACGTTGCGTCGAGACCACTTTTTGCAAACCGAGATATTCGAGCTAATAGAGAATTGATTTCATACCATGTTGTGCTATCTAGACCTCACCATTCATTTGATTACCTTGAGTGTCCACTCGCCTACCCAATTTATTTTATTACAAGTGTGAATGTCGAGCGAGCATAGAGCAGTAGATAAATCTATGGAAGAGATTTTGATAGACCTTATGGATGAGAAAGTCATGTTTGTAGGAATACAGGCATCGCCAACTGGTGGATTACAAGAATCCCCCTCGACTGCACAATGGTCTAGTCGAACCATGACTGAGAAAAGAAGAAAGCACCGTGATGATCTAGCTAACATGAAGCATATCTCATCATTCTTGCCGGAGTACATCCCGCATCTGGCTGGCGCGGTTAGTCATGACAGCATCCCGCGTGACTTTGAGTACACGTTGATCACTGCGTACCTCCCGAAGGGGATACACATAGTCGGACCTCAGTTGGGATTGATCCCAACTCTCAAGATAAATGACTTCAACCTTGGTGATAGGAAGAATTACGCGATGCTCGCACCGCATAGGGACCTAATGAATATGACTGGGAAGAAGCCCAAGATAGTTCCACAGTTGTGGATTAAGGAGATCGCGATATCGACAATCCTGAATGTAATGAAGATCTCCCACTTCGAATGACATCAGAAGGTTAATGCTTGCGTTAAACTCCTCCTGTCGTGCTACCATGGAGGTTATCTCTAGTTATATAGGCGCATCACTGTGGATTTGACGCTGATCCACCTGATCACTAGACTAAGCATGCAGGGACCAGACCCTCACTAGTTCTACCCAGGGAAGATGTCAGATCGCTCCTTGGCCCAACATACAAAGGAATCCTATGGCGATGTAGAGAAGGGGAAGCGAGGCTACAAGGTAGCCTCCATCCAGGATGGCACAGTGCGCCTATCTTGTCATCTTATAGCTGGAAATCTTGTCCGAAAGAACCTTCCGACACAAGTCACAAGGTTCGTAGTCGACCTCGCAGGGAAGTGTGTCAAAGGAATGTAGATGAACTGGGCGATTTACCTCATCAACGAATTGGAAAAGGACTATCGTGAAGCATAGGGCCAAGGGTACGAATTCCACTTCAATTGGTTACTGGTGCTCATTGCATTTGTTGCTTGGAAGATGCCGGAAGGAGAAAAATTCCCTGAAGTCGAGCCATCAAAGATGTTGGCTGCAAGGTTCTCCACCTTGTGTTGCACGAATGATATGGTGAAGTAGTGGCAATCGAATGCAATGTTCCACGCTTACTACCTACAACTGAAGCGCGCCATTGAATCATTCCACCGAATGACACCGAATATACTCCATCAATATAGGCCACTAGAAAAGTTTCGCGTAGACCGACACTTCATCTACATCACCGCACATAGGGATGAAAGTAAGGAAGAGATGCAGTCTTATTATAAACTGACTGATGAAGATATGGAGGAGATAACCAAAGAATGGCCAGCCGAATTCCTTGTACCGGTCGAAGATGCATAACTCTCTGACCTTGACATCATCGTAATTCCTTTGGTCACCCAGATTGAGTATGATGGACAAAGCAACGGAAAGAAGAAGAAGAAAAGGGAAGAAGTCCAAGACATAGAAACTGATGAGGAGGACAACACATTGGATGAAAGTAGGCCCGATTCACCTGCAGGAAGAGGAGAAGACGAAGTGAACCAAGAGGAAGCAGGGAAATAAGGGGACAAGAAAGAAAAAGGTGAAGTGACATCGCCAAAGGATCCCTTCACCACAACAGAAGCATCACAAAAGAGGAAGGTTTCCCTGGATAAACCTTGGGTAAGAAAGAAGGCCCGCGCCAACAAGCCTCACTCGAAGAATGTGCTCAAAGTGGATGATATTGATCTCATCATGACATCCGCAGAATATTCTTCAGAGGACATCTTGCACATACATGAAGCAAAGTAGGAGTCGAGGTATGAAAAAATAGAGAAGGAGCTCAAGGACATACAAAAAGCTATCCATTCAAGCCGCGTAGTCTCTACTACGCCTTCTTCATCAAAAAGTGTATAATTGGGAGATGAGCCCACCCAATTGTGAAGGTTAGCAGATGCGACAGAGGCCCGACTTTGTCAATCTCAAGAAGAAAAGGAATAGGCTACAGAAGCCATGAAGCAAGAAAAGGAAGAGGCCTTAGAGCAACTTCGAGTTGCACAACAGGAGAAAAGTGAAATTCAAGCAAAGTTCAAGCAGAAAAATGCAAAGATACAAGAAGAAAAAGACCAACTACTTGCAGAGCAGATTGCGTTCAAAGAGGAAGTGACTAGAGCACATCGTTCTGTGTCGGGATTAGCACAGGAGGAACTAGGGTCAACTGATATGCGAGTAGGAAAGCTCGCCGAAGCCATTCAACAACTTCAAGCAAGAATAATGGAGCTAGAAATCCAAGCAGTGTTGAGAACTCTGCAAGAAGTGAAGGATTAGAGGGAAGAAGATGCCATGAGCGTAGTAGAATGAATCAGGGCATTGGCCTCTGACTGTAAGAAATTAAGTGATTGAAGTGCACAGGCATATGAGCACCTTGCAGAAGATATGGAGCTGAGTAAATTGGAAGCACAACTCCAGGAGGCGAAGCAGCAGGCGTCCATCGTACAAGCACATATGAAGTTGTTGACTACAGTTGAGAAGATGAATATGTCATAGGAACAATGCACAGTTCAGCAGCAAGTTACTGCTATCCAAAGCAAGGTTATGGAGGTGACATAGAGACTCCAACCGGTGCAGGATGAAGCCTGCACTCTTTTTGAAGAGACGAATGACAAGGCTCACAGCTAGAACAAGTAGTTATGATAGTGGAACAACGCCTGGAAGGGCCTGTCACTGAGAAAGTAATTCAGGAGTTCGTCGAGCAGGAGGCTCTGGCAAAGTAGCAAGTCAAAGCAACTCGAGCTAAGCTCGAGGCCTTTGAAGCAGTGTTACTCAGATCAGAGTGACTCGAGACGAGTCACAGATGAGTGTTGGGGTCTTGTTGGCCCTTGACCAAGTTTTGAGGAAACATTGGTCGTGTTTGACCATTTTTGGGACTTCGACAGGCTGGTCGAAGACGGAGCGCTCATGCGAAGTGGAGATCATGAGATCTCGCCCATTTTGCAAGCTTTTTGGGCTTTTAGGGTTTATGTAATAGGTATGGGATGTTGGGCCATGGGTTTACCCATGCTTAGGCCTTTTTGTAATGTATAAATAAGTAGCTAGGAGATATAAGTAAGAGAGGTCATTGGCTTAGTGCACGACTAGAGTATGCCAAGACTTGTAGGGCTAAGTGCAAGTGATTGTAAGAGGCTTTGTGCACAAACTCTCTAAGGCTTTGTGCCTTGACCTAATTTGGGGAAGGAGTATCTAACGAGGTGCGCACAGATCTCCTATCCTTTTTGGAGTTGGCTTTGTGGCTTTGTGCACAGGAGTAGAGGAATGTAAGAGGCTTGAAGACTAATAAAGAAGAAGAAGAAGTTGGTGGATGTAGCCCCACACTAGGGTGAACCACGTATATCCTTTGTTGATGTGCTTTGTGTATTGTTGTTCATATTATTTATGTATTTATCTACTTAGTGAACTGATCTTGATGTATGATAGATAGATCTATGGATGCTTAGTGCTTTATGTATGATGAATGCTAGATTTAATCTTATGCTATGTCTTAAGAAGTTTTAAGGGTTAGATCTTGATTGTTACTGTGCTAATCTATAATAAGGGTTAATCTGTGGTGTGAATACGAATCATAACCTAATGCATATTGTTGGTTAAGTGCTTTGTTAGGTGTTGTGATCACAAATCTGTGTCCCAGTTAGGTTGTAGACACCTGATTCATACAACCCCCTCTACCTCTACCTCGGGTGAGACTTCATCTGCTCTGCAGGTGTTGCCGAAAGGGCTGGTAGTTAGGGTTTTTTTGGTGCGTTGATGAAGTATTGAAACCTAGGTCTGCCCCTGTGCCAACAACATGGGAGTGCTTACATCATGTTTCCACTACTTTTTTATCTAACAATCATGTGAGGATCTGGAGGATCTTAGATCAACGACCAACATTAGTGCATGACTTCGCGCTTCAGGAAGTTGTTGGTGGTAGATGTTGGTTTCCCCTGAAGGATATACTCCTGAAGTGATGTAACTTGATGACATCACGGGTTATTTGGCACTAGTCGAGTGGCTAACAAGTTTCACCTAGATTCGTGACTTACGTAACCTAAAGTGCATCTGGACCTAGACACTTATCACCATCTGATTTCACCATGTGTCCTTGCTAATGTGGATCTCTTGATGTGTCACATGTTCTCCTCCTGGTTGTAGGTTCATATGAATCCTTGATCCAAAGACTGTGATTAGCTCTTATATAAATGGTCCAGATTCATTTCATCCTTCGTGACTTCGGGCCTTTGCAATCATTCAACCTCCCAGAGTGCATTTCGTCAAAGTGCTTATCAATACTTCCCTGCTCTGATAGATTTTCATAAGTCCAGGAGAAAGGACCGTAGGATTAGGCACAAATGAGCTCCACTCTTCGGGTATTCGACTATTAGTGACTCCAGGGATCCGGGCTACTCAAAGTCTCAGAAGTTCAATCCCTTAGAAGTATTTACCTACTGAATAAGTCATGATACTACTATGACCTCTTGTTGTCGGTTGTTTTAGTACACCTTACACTTTCTTTCCACTACACTTTATCTAACGGTCAAGAATGCTCCTGGAGTAGATCAATGATCATGGATGATTGCAGAGTCCCAACTAGCACGACGTTTAAAACCATCGTCGAGTTTTGCAATGAAAACTGCTCGTTGGTAGTGGAACCGATGTTAGTTGTTGATCTTGTTGAATCTGCAGATCGATGGTCTAGTAGGATTGTGGAGGTTAAACATGCACGGATGTTTGTTCTTCCTCCAATCTTTGTAACTTCTCTTCACCGTAGATATTACTTGTGTTGATCCGACGATCAGGACTTAATTGGGTGTTGATCCAACGACCCTTCTCTGTAGTTCCCATATCTGAATATTGTTGTAGCATTCTTCTGAATTCATCCTTAGACGGTCATGATCTATTATGATTCCTTATCGAACGACTCTTGTGCGTCATCTCTTCTGAGCTTCGATTAATGTTCTTCCTTATGATCTATTCATCGTTATTTCTTCTGAGCTTTTAATAACGTTTTTTTTCGCCCTGTTTGTCATCAATGAAAATTCATCATAAAAACTCATCATCACATCACAATGACTTCGATTGTTGACATCAATGACAATGCATCAATAACAATATGTCCAACAGGAACCAACTCTCATGTGTTGTTCTCTATCAGGGAATTGTACTCCTCTTTCATAGATGCCTCCCAATGGGGGTTTCCCAACCCTTGCATAAGACTGAGGTTTTGATCCAAGTACCATATAACAATAAATAGACAACAAAGGCTATGTGGTAGTAATATCTTGTGGAGGCTCCAGAAATTGAGATCTGGTTCTCCTTGGATCGACAAGATTACCCACTAGATCACTTGATGCCTAAAGAGTTTGTTGTGCCCATCGTGGTATATGCTATGGACCTTCAAATTCTTTCTATTGATTATAAATATCACAAATATCATATTCAGATATCTTATCAGAAATATCATCAGAAAAAGTCTCATGAAGTTCTGCAACTAGTGGCAGTGGAGATGGAGGTGTGGATTGCTCCGGAAGTACCTATGAAGGACCTTCTTCAAACTTAGCAATCCTATGAATAAATAATGTATCTAAAGTAGTATCTAATAACCTATATCCCTTCACTCCCTCTATATATCCAACAAAAATACACTCCTTACTTTGAGCTTCCATAGCTTTCCTCCTATCAGAAGGGATCCTAGCACATGCACGGGAATTGAAAATTGTGAATTGAGTGACTTCCGGTTTCTTCCCGCTCCAAGCCTCATATGGAGTGACTCCCTTGACTGATTTATGAGGAAATATATTTTGAATGTAGGTTGCACAATTGATAGCTCCAACCCATAACTTTGGAGGTAGTTCTCTAGCTTGCAACATACAATTTGTCATCTCTTTCAATGTCTTATTATTTCTCTCTTCTACCCCATTTTTTCTGTGGAGTATATGGAACTATGTACTGCAACTCTATACTCACTTCTAAAAAAATATGCTCAACATCCTTATTCACATACTCTCCTCCATTTTTTGTACGAAGCTTCTTAATCCTTTTCCATGTTTGGTTCTCAATTGAATGCTTGGCATCTTTAAGACACTCAAAGACCTCAAATTTTAACTTGAGAAAGTAGACCCATGTATATCTCGAAAAATCATCAATGAAAGTAAGAACATACTTAACTTTACTGATTGATGGCAGTGGGAAATGACTTGTAATGTCACTATGAATCGAATCTAGAAGTGATGATTCCCTCCATGCTTTACTTGTGTTGAACTTCTCCTCGGGATGTTTGCCAAGTATGTAGCCTTGACAAACTCCATATGTGTACTGAATTTGGGGTAATCCATATACCATTCCACCCTTACTAAGCTGATATAAATATTTAAAATTTAGATGCCCAAAGCTCTCATGCCACAACCTGCACTCTTGATTAGCATGTGTTAGAAGAGATACATAATAATATTTATGAGTAAAGTGAGAGAAGGTGTACAATCTGTAATGGTGATTAACCTCACCAACAACAATTTTTGAACAATCTGACAAGTCATAAATAATAACTAAGTTCGGAGTGAACTCCCCCTTCTTCCCTAAACCTAAATGGGTGATTTGATAGATGGAGAGGAGATTCATTGAAAGCTTTGGAACATGAAGTACATCTTGAAATAATCGATGGTCTAGATCAACTCTACCCCTACCACACACCTCAATAGGAGAATCATCTCCCATAAATATCGGTGGTATAGAACAAGTCTCCAAGTATGAGAAAAGTCTATCCAATGAGGCCATGTGATGTGTAGCCATTGAATCAAGTAGTCAAGCATTAAGAGAAGATGAAATAGAAAGCAATGCATGACCATTACCTCTTTTCGATGATGGATTATCTGATGGCTTCTTCCTTGCATTCTTTGGAATACAATCCTCGAGGTGATGTTATTCAAGTTATTGTGCCATGAGATCTATGGTATTTTTCATGCAAGAACTCTCAAGATGGAACCCCTTCTTACAATAGGAACACTTGGTCTTCTCCTTATTTTTGTTTGATTCCTTGCAACTCGAACTCTCATATATGGAATTTTGTTTACCTTCCTTCTTGTTCTCTTGGTCCTTCTTACCCTTGTTCTTCTGCTTATTCTTCTTTGAACTTCCTTGAGTTGTAAGTGCATGGGGCTTGAAACCCTTGAGTGCCCCTATTTGTATGAGCTTTGTTTTCTCATGGATAAGTGACTCCATGAAATCATCTAGGGATGGCATCTTCCATGTAGATCCCATACCTAACCTGGTAATATGAAAAGAAGAAGTGTAGACATAATACTCTGGTCCTAGTTTGGTTAGAATTGAAAAGACTAACCGCTCATATTTCTTATCAATTCCACAAGCCCTAACATGAGAAAGTAAAGTTTTAAACTTATAGAAGTAGTCTTGTAGGGTCTCCAAATATCTTGGATTCAATGCATGTAGATCATTCTCCAGCCGATGACCTCTTAGATTGTCTTGCTTTCCTAGAAAATCCTTCAACTTTGTACAAACATTATTAGGAGTCTTGCAAGTATCGACATGAAAGAGGATATCTAGAGAGATGCTCAAGCACAATATCTTGTAGGCTTTGTTATAACATAGATTAAATTTTAATAAATTTCTATTTAACTATGTATTTTAGTTTTTATATTAGTTTTGCAATAATGTTAATATTAGTTAGTAATTTTAGGTTTTATTTAATTTAGTTTGATTGTAACTTAAGTTTATTTTGTTTAATTATCTTATGTAATAAAATGTAGTTAATAGTTAATGTAGTTTAATTTTTAATATAAGTTAGGGTTTTTGTTTATATAGAATACTTTTTGTATATATATATACTGAGGTTAAAATTAGTATTATAATAGATTAGTTATATAATATTAGAATAGAATTAGTGTTATATAGATTATAATTGTTTTGTATATATATTAGAGTTCATAATATTTATGTTAAAATTAACGTAAACATATGTGTATGTGTAGGAATATAGCTCGATAGATCTAGAGCGTCGGTCGAAAGGGCGATTTAATTGACGGTTTAAAACAAAAGTGCACATCCAAACTGCTATGACGTAAGGCGGATTTGAGCATTTCAACGTGGAAAACAATGAAACCACAACGGCCATCCTCACGTGATATATAAAACTACTTCATCATCGTGCACTGAACTATTTGGCAAAACCACCAATAAAACCGCTGAAAACGCAATGGTTTTCAAGCAACGAATTTCGGGCGTGTTTTCTGGACAAATGGAGAGGCAATTCAAAAAACTGGAACATGGGTTTTGTGTGCAACGGTCCCAATTGATTATCACATTTGCAAATTCAAAAAATTCTGAATATTTTGAGAGATTTCGTTGATCTTTTAAAGGAGAATTTGCGGCCGAGATGGTTCCAGGAACATAGCGCCTCTGCAAAGAAAAGTTTGATATGGATGAAGCAAGGTCACTGTTGAAAGAATATGGAACGTGGTTGGAATTGTCATGGGGAATTCATCAGAGAAGAAGGTGGATGTAGTAATCTCCACGGTAGGAGGAGAACAGATAACTGATCGGTTCAATATTATCAAGGCTATTAAAGAATTCAGAACCATCAAGAGGTTTTTGTCATATAAGTTTGGGAATGATGTTTATAACGTCTATACAGTGGAGCCTGCAAAAAGTATATTTGAGATGAAAATCGAAAGTTCGTAGGGAAATCGAGGCAGAGACACCATTCCCAGCTATATTTGTTCTTGTACAATGTGAAAGTGTTGAATCTTTCTTTTCTCAGAACTCATTCATTAGTTATGATGTTCTCAACTAACTTGTGATTCCCCAGCCTAAACAATATTTAAAGTCCAAATACACAAAAAGTATATTTCTGGAGACAGTCTTTATGCACTTTATGCAGCCTTCAATGGTTGGCATGGTGGATACTTCTGCAGATAATGTTATTGAACGTGATGGATAGCTTGCTTTCCTTTCCATTTTTCCCACATCTATTGGAACTCAGGATGCTTACTGGTGATAAATAGGACACTAAAATTCGAATTACACTTTTGTGTAATTTCATTTCTCTTATATTTGAAAGGCTCAGCTTATGGAACTCTTCAGTACAAAGCCTTTTTGTATTTTTTTGCAATAAGGCTACGATATATATAAAAAACTGTGATAACCACATATGGTAATGTGGTAAAGTCAATATTTGAGAAAATTGAGCTGGCATGACCTAAAAATAGGTGGACAACAAAGAGATCATTGAAGATTAGTTATAGATAACAAATTCCTATTTTCTAGAGAAAGAGGACAACATATTGACTTGAGGTTTAGAGAGTTCCAAATAATTTTCAGCCTTAATTCTATTCTGGAGATCAGTTTCNTGGATACTTCTGCAGATAATGTTATTGAACGTGATGG
Organism: Picea sitchensis; assembly: GCA_010110895.2. Taxonomy (NCBI): domain Eukaryota; kingdom Viridiplantae; phylum Streptophyta; class Pinopsida; order Pinales; family Pinaceae; genus Picea; species Picea sitchensis. The sequence goes on along the minus strand of SNQJ01S0031574.1, from coordinate 32,204 downwards.
ATAGCTTGCTTTCCTTTCCATTTTTCCCACATCTATTGGAACTCAGGATGCTTACTGGTGATAAATAGGACACTAAAATTCGAATTACACTTTTGTGTAATTTCATTTCTCTTATATTTGAAAGGCTCAGCTTATGGAACTCTTCAGTACAAAGCCTTTTTGTATTTTTTTGCAATAAGGCTACGATATATATAAAAAACTGTGATAACCACATATGGTAATGTGGTAAAGTCAATATTTGAGAAAATTGAGCTGGCATGACCTAAAAATAGGTGGACAACAAAGAGATCATTGAAGATTAGTTATAGATAACAAATTCCTATTTTCTAGAGAAAGAGGACAACATATTGACTTGAGGTTTAGAGAGTTCCAAATAATTTTCAGCCTTAATTCTATTCTGGAGATCAGTTTCAGATTTGTCAACAGATTTTCAAAGAAGTTGGGAAACCATTTCCAGGTTTAAAGGAACCAGTTACTCAGCATTCAGAGACGATAAAACAAGTAGTTGGAGACTGTAATAGGGACTTTTTGGCCCTGAACCCATAAACTCTTTTAATAAATACTATTTTTGGACAGAAAGAGATTCCTTATTTCATTACTTGAGTTCATGTGTTCTTGTTCAGTCTTTTCATAAATCATTTTCTTATTACTTGTTTCTCTATTTCATAAGTGCTGTAACTTGGTACAACCCCAGCTGCAGTAATTTCAAGGAAATTATTAGGATAGAAAATTTCCCCTGTTTTGTTGTTTTGCTGTGAGTAAAACAAGTTCTGTGCTTTACTATTCTGAGTTTTCAAGAAGTTCCATGACATATGCAAACCCACTGTTGTTTCTTCTATTGAAGGAGAGGTAATATTTATCACTACTAGATACATCTGTTTTCAATTTGGTTTTCCTCGGTTCTTTGTTCATCTCATTAAATTTGAAAGAATTTGATGAATGAGATCAAGCCTCTTTGTTTTTGGTAATTATTCATTGAAACTCAGATTTAAATTATGGAATTTAAAGGTCATTTATCAATTAAATTATTACTGTGAGATGCCTTGACATTGTTCTTTGAGCCTAGGACAATCTCAAGAACAACATCTTTTTGACGCCCTTGTCAGGGAGTAGATTTGAAAGTTTTATCTTCCCTGGGAGTACGACATTGAACAGATCTTAATTTTGATGGTCAACAAAACCAGACATATGTAGGATCTTTAATTACTCTTCACCTAGCGAATTCACTGTGATTCCCCTGGTGACTCCATGATCTGAAAAATCCACTATGACCTTCGCTAGTGATTACATTGCGATTCCAATCAGATTTCAAGACTCCACTAGTAAGTGAGCCCTGTTGACAAAAATGAAGAATTGTTTCAAAATGATGAGGTATCAAATGGAAAACTTCTTTCTAGAAATTTTTGATCTACTATTTGTTTCTTTCCTACTATTTCTTTTACAGTTGAAAAATGTTTTCTGCTATTTTCCATAGGATAATAAGTTTAAAGCCTCATCTCTTTCCTTTGAAAAAGAAATTGCAATTTTCTCTTTTATTCCTCAAGCAGAAAATTCTAGTTCATTGTTGTCTTCTGAAAGCAATGATAAGCCTTTTGCATAACTGTCTTTTGAGATCTTTCTTGATAAAAAAATACAAATTCTAATTCTTTCAGAGTATAGTCAATCATGTACATCAGTTGGGGATGAAATTAATATGCCAAATCCTTCAATCTCTAATATACCTTGTGATCAACCTGCAAAGATTCATCCTCGATCTTTAAACAGGTATAAACCTCTCAAACTTCCATTAGTTCTTCATTATCTACCTCCTACAATTTCACAGTTTGTTTAGATATTCAGTATGAGGATGTTTTGATGAGGATGTTCACTCATTCATTAGTAGGAGAAGTGAAAATATGGTTTAGAAACTTACCAGCTGAATCAATTACTTCTTGGACTGACTTTTATGATGTTTTCCTGTACAAATGGGTTGAGAAAAAATCTCATCATCAATTATGAAATTCAATAAAATATTTCAAAATGTTTATAACAATTTGCCTATTGAAATTTGTCCTTCAGAAGTTGTTGCTAAGGTATACTATGCATTAGCACATCATCCCGATTTAGCTTTTCTCCTCAGAGAAAGGAAGTCCCCCACCTTGCAACAGATCTTTATAGATGCTGAAGAAATTGAAAATAATTTATGGGCTTGTGGAATGCTACTTGATCAAATAAAGGAGGATCTATATGTGGAAGAGAAGAAAGAAGAAGATGAATAGGAAGAATTAGACATGCAAATTTCAGATCAAAAATAGGTAAATCATTGTGAAACTGATTTTTGCATTAATTTCTTGAGTGATTTTCATAGTGAGGAAAATGAATTTATTAATTATGAATATGAACAAGAGAATTTCTATGAGTATATTCAAGAAAATTTTCAACATGATCAAAAACAAATTTCTCTATATTCATATTTAGAGAGCTTAAATATCCATCAACCTATATATGTTAGATATGATTATGAGTTAGAATTTATATTGAAGATGAGAAGATTTGCAAAACATAATCTTCAATAATTTTTTATGCAGAGCTAGTCTATGATGAATATGAAGATTTTGATGAAGAAACAACAATATTTAAATACATGAGTACTTCATTATCAAATTCTGAAATTTTTAAAGAACACATATATGATAGTGATGATCAACAAATTGATTATGTTGATTTTGAAGTTTATGAAAAAGAAGTCAGCATATCATCTCTTGCCTCTTCCTCATTTGATGTACATATGGAAGACCCTTATTTTATCAAGAAAGAAGATATTGTGCAACAACAATTCAATCTTTGGGAACAAAAGGAGGAAGCCTCTCGGAATTTTCAAGATCTTGTTGAAGTTTATTTGAAGGTTTTTATTAATTCAAATAAAATCAACTCATCATTATTTCACCGTGAGTTTGGGGTTCAGTTTTATGATGAGTCACAAATAGATATATTGTTTCCTTTGATCTTTAAGGACTTAGAACTTAATGATCATAAAAAAATAATCACTTGGAGATGCACCAATGGAACAATATTTGTTGGACAATTGGTTTAGATTGATAGATAGTTGGTTTGGATAAGTTGGTTGTCATTGATGTCAACCCTTGGAGAGAGATATTGTAGATTGATGTCAACCCTTGAGTATGTCTGGTAGCACATTCTGGTAACCCCATAGGTGTGGTTAAGGAAATTGAGTTTGGTTGAGGAATAATGTAATGAATATCAGTGAATTTGAAGGTAAGACTATTCTAGATGGATAGTACATGTTGTTTCGTTTCCATTGATATATGGTACATCACATAACTCCTCATGGTTAGGGAGTTATGGCTTTGTGAAGTTGGAGAACCCTTTTGAGTTATCTAGAAGCCCCTAGAGGTCAAAAAAGTCAATTATTCTAGAAGCTCCTAGTAAAATTTTACTAGTCAAATTGGTTGTAACTAGGATTTAATCATGGGTAAAGTTGTTGCAATAAGAAAATAATTAAAAATAAATTAGTTGCAACAAGAAGTGGTGAGTTTACTATTTATGGATAAAGTAGTTGCAGGTGGGTAAAGTAGTTGAAAGTGGGTTATCCCTAAAAGAGGGAAGTTGGGTAAAATAGTTAGAAGATAACCCCTAAAGGAAGCCACTTGGATAGTATAAATAAGATAGCAATGGACTCCTATTATCACCTACTGAACTTATTTGAATATACATTTTTTGAAAGGTCATTTGCAGGCATAATTGACAAATCTGAGGTTGTGCGAAGTTGAGGAAGGGAAGAAAGTTTGACAACAAAGTTTCAGAGCTACAGAGGGATAGGGTTTCTAAAAAAACCTAATTATTGAGGTCCTTGTGGGTTAACCTATAGGTGTCTAGTGAGGCATCCTCGTGGGTCAACTATTATGAAACAAGCGAGGCACTGGTAAATTTGGGAAAAAGGGGTGGAACAAACTGCAGAAGCTGAGTAATTCATGGTTATTTGAAATCTGATGTTCCAGGTCAGTCACAGAGCTATAGGTATTAGTATATGCTTGTGTTGAAGTGTGTATGATGATGATATATGGTTTAGTTTTGGTGTATAAGCTTGATGCAGACCCCCTCCCTCTCCTGGAGCCTGTTGACCTCCCGGTCTAAGGATATTAGAACTTCGGGAGATGGATCAACTCGCAGGTTCGACTAAACCTTCAGTTTCATTTTCCACGGGTCTTTTACTTCTAATTCAAGCCAAAAATTCCTTTTGGGGGGCTTCTGTTGGTTAGAGACGATGTCCACGTGTCCCTGGGCTCAAAACCAGGGGCTTATTACCCTTACTCCACCCAATTCAAGACTTCGAAGCTTCCAAGATTCGAGAGCTCCGACAGAATGGACCTCCAAACTTCCTGAATAATGAATCTCCTGGAGAGTCGAACTTCGAAGGAGATCCAATGACTCTCCTTCCACTGTCAGATCAACGACTTTCAAGCCACTTCGCGATTCTGGGCTTCGAAAATTCTCCACACTCCGACGTTGTGTTCCCCTGGAGTATCACTCCTCCGGATCTCTGGATCTAACGACGCGTGGCAACTGAAACCAACGGTCCAGATCTTCTCCACGCTCTGGAATCAATGGCTAGAATCTCGTTTCGGGATCCCGGGTGCTTATAGATGGATGGTCGTGAATCATTTCAGACTTTGGGAGTACGGGGAGGTTCTCGACTCCACACCTTGAAACCTTCTGAATGTCGAACTAGAAGAATTAAACTCTACCCTCCACGTTTACTCTCATATATCGACGACTGAGACTTACTCCGACCTTCGAGCTTTCGAGTTCCTTGACACTCTTTGCTCCATGAACTCTCTAAAACCTCTACTTCCCGAACTCCACATCTTTCTTCAAGATCGATGGTCCTGATGGACTACGGGCCTCTAGGTATTCAAAATCCTAGAACTGTTGAACTCCACTCTTTATTTCCGCCAAAGTGCTCTTGCACCGAAACGCATGATCGAGTGACGTGTGTCCACGAAAAATCAGACGGTCATGATTTTTTTGGAACTTCGGGACTTTGGGGGTCTTGATGCCTCCACACTTCAAATATTTTGAATGCACAAAGTCTGAAGGACTTCCCCGCTTAACTTTGACACAACTCTCCCAGATTTGATGGTTGTTGGATCTCCTTCCAACTCCCGAACGGATCTCGTCCGTTCATCTCCCGCCTTCAATAAATCTTCCTTCCTTAGAGATTTTTAGCGCTGATTCCTCTGAGATTGAAGATTCGAAGGGTTTAGACCCCAACTTGTACCTTGAGTTGTTCCTCCACTTGAGCTCCTAAAATTTGTCTTTTGGCTTAGAAAGTTTTGACGCCTTCTAAGTGGTGTCGACCCTATGCACTCCTTGGAGGGTCTTTTAAAAGAGATTTTTATACTCGAAGGAGTATACATGCATACCTCACATAGTCTTTGCAACACTTTCCTCTATATCTCCTAATCTTTGTCTTCTCGAGGTGATTCCTCCTTTGAACCCTTACGAGCCTTCAGATTTAAAATATTTTCTAAGTTTCTCCTATTGCACTCTTGTATATGCTATCTCTTTTGAGCTTCTGAGAAATTATTGGACTTAGAGATTTTTTAAAAAATATCTCTTACACACTCCTTGTGTTCATCCCCTCTTGAACTTTTTCAACACTTAAATAAAGTGTTGGCACTATGCACTCCTTGCACGGGTCTTCTCAAACCTTTTCTCTTCACTGAGCAACTGTGGACTCTTTGCACTTCAACTAAAATTCCAAGATATCTCTTCTGAGCTTCTGAGTCTATCTCGACTCGGCCTACGAACTCCTTGCGGGCACTGTGCACTCCTTGCACTAGGAATCTCAGAAGAGAAAATAATTGAAACTTACAGAGTCATCAAATACTTTTAGACTTAACGGTAAAAATCATGTTCATACATGATAGACATATAAGTAGAAAGGAAGAAAGAAATATCACATGCATTTAGTGAATTCAAGAACATAGAACATAAAGAAACATCACATGTATTCAAATAAACTAGATAAACACAACTCCATACATATGGAATCAAACCTCTCTGCTTGTATTCATTCAGTAAAATATGTACATGGACTCCTACAACTCTCTGCAACTCTTCCTAAGATTCAACAACTCTCTCAACATCAATAACAATATTTAGCAACCTCTACAATAACATTCAACAACCTCATTTGGGCATACAATACATATATTTATACAATGAGGGGCTTCTCGATCCTTCCTATTGACTACTTCGATGATTTCCCATGAGAACTTAAGACACCTATATAGTAATGCCTGATGACAATAAATTGCCATTACAATTAGATCTGAGCTAATTCTCAACATCTGTACAAATCTTATTTGATATTTAAGGCGATTGCACTTCGATGTCCTTAGGTGATGACTCTTGCCTCAAAACAATAAAATACCTTTAATCCAATATTTTCAAAATATAAAAACAAGTGTGCCCTCCTTGGGATCAAAGTTGATTTGAAATGCACGCGTTGGTGCTGCGTTGTCTTCCACCTGACCTCTTTAATGTTGATGGTGATGTTCTTGCATCATACTCCTCTAGAAAAAAATTCATGGACTCTTGCATTGTTTTTCCATGCTTCTGAATATCATATTCATTAACCCAACTAGCATCCTCTATTGGGTGACCCTTCCATTTCACTAGGTACTCAAATAAGTTGTTCTCCTGGTCTTCTTACCAATCCTTTGATCTATGATTTTCTCCATTTGCGGATTTTCTACTGTAGGCATCTTTTTTTCCCACTGAATCTCTTTTTGACCATCTAATCCCCCTGTGTCATCCATCTTGTAAGGGTACAAGTCTACAACATTGAATATGGGTGATATTCCCACATCCTTTGGTAGTTCAGTCTTATAAGAATTAGCATCAAATTTTTTGAGAATCTTGCATGGTCCTATTTTCTTCATCTTCAGTTTATTATATGTTCACCTTGGGAACCTTTCCTTCCTCAGGTGTGCCAGAACTAGATCTCCAACTTTGAAATGAAACCCTATCCTTTTCTAATCGTCTTGGATTTTATACTTCTGACTGATCTCTTGCAACTGTCTCTTTATCCGATCATGAAGCTTTTGCATCTCTGCAACAAAGTCTTCTGCTCTTGCACTTTTGAAATCATCATGTCTCAAATCCCTCAACTCCGAAATTCCTCTCAGATGCATTCCATACACTATTTGAAATGGACTTTTTCCAGTGCTTCTTTTTGGAGAATCATTATAAGCAAATTCTTCCTGAGGCAGAATCTGATCCCACTAGTTATGATGTTCAGTGACCATACATCTTAACATATTTCTCAAACTCTGATTTACCACCTCAGTCTCTCCATCTTTTTGAGGGTGATATGTTGAACTAAAGGACAGATTTGTCCCCAACTTTTTCCACATAGTTCTCCAAAAGTGTCTTGCAAATTTTGTGTCTTGGTTTGAGACTATGTTCCTTGGCAAGCCATGCAATCTCACAACCTCCTGAAAAATAAATTTGATGTGTGAGTGGCATCTCTGGTTTTCTGGCATGGTATAAAGTGTGCCATGTTCAAAAATATGTCAACCAAAACAAATATGGAATCACTCCCCCTCTGGGTTCTTGTAAATCGCAACAGAAAATCCATGCTTATTGCATCCCACGGCCTGTCTGGAATAGGAAATGACTGATACAGACCAATGTTCTACTGCTTCCCTTTTTCATACTGGAAGATCCTACACTTATCCATGAATTTCTTTACATCGAACCTCATACCTGAAAAATGGTATGAAGAGATTAGTTGCGCATAAGTTTTATCATGGCTGAAATGTCCAACCAATCCTCCACTGTGTTTTTCCTTCAACAGGTTGTCTCTCATTGAGCATTTCGGGATACAGAGTTGTCTTCCCTTAAACAAAAGTCCATCCTGAATTAGATACTCTATCCATTGGATTTTGTCCCTTATAGAACGGTTCTCACATGCTTCATAAGCCTCTTTAAAGTTTGGATCCTCATGATACATTTCCTTAAGGTGTTCAAACCCCAAGGTCTCCACTTGAAATTCCTGCATAATCAGACATCTCTTTCTCAAAGCATCAACAACCTTGTTAGAACTACCACTAATGTGCTTAATAGAAAAAGTAAAATTTTGCATGAATTCTACCCATTTAGCATGTCTTTGGTTTAACTTTTCTTTTCTGGTTATGAATTGCAAAACTTGATTATCACTATACAAAACAAACTCCTTTGGAACAAGATAGTTCCTCCACTTTTTCAGAGTTTGTATTACAACATAAAACTCCTTATCATGCGTTGAGTACTTCCTCTTGGTGTCATTCAAATTCTCATTAAAATAAGCAATAGGCTTATTGTCTTGGCTCAAGACTGCACCAATAGCTACTCCACTGGCATCACACCTCACCTGAAATATTTTCTTGAAATCTGGCAGAACCAAAATCGATTTATCTGTTATCTTCTCCTTCAATAATCTAAAAACAAATTCATCTTTTGTTGTCCAATTAAAATACTTATTTTTTTTCTTTATGGTGTCCAATATGGGTGCAGAAATTCCACTGAAATTCCTGATGAATTTTCTATAAAAAATTGTTAATCCATGGAAGCTTGTCACCTCAAATATGCTTCTTGGAGAAGGCCATTCCTTAATTTCCTCACCTTTTCTGGATCCATCTTCAACTCATTTGAAGAGATCATAAAACCCAAGTATATGAGTTATGTCTTCATGAAAGAACATTTCTTCATATTTATCAACAACTTCTCCTGCTACAACCTCATCATCACTAGTGTCAAGTGTGTTAAGTGCTCTTCTTCAGTTTTACTGAATAATAGGATATCATACAAATATACAATAACAAACTTACCTATGAAGTCTTTGAGCACTCCATTCATCAATCTCATGAATGTGCTTGGGGCATTTGTTAAGACAAATGGCATAACAGGCCATTCATACAACCCTTCATTTGGCTTGAATGTTGTCTTCCATTCATTTCCTTCTCTCATTCTTATCTGGTGATAGCCACACTTCAAGTCTATCTTGGAAAAATGATTTTCTCCACTTAAGCAATCTGTTAGATCATCCATTATGGGTAAAGGGAATCTATACCCGATGATAATCTTGTTGATGGCTCTAGAATTTGTGCACATTCTCTAGCCTTCGTCCTTCTTTGGACTCAGCACAGTTGGTACTACGCATGGACTCAAACTTTCTCTGACCAAAACCTTATCCAAAATATCTTGGACTTGATTCTTGACCTCTTCATTTTCTTGAGGTGTTAATCTATATGCTACTTTGTTTGGAAAAATTGCTCCTAGGATAAGGTCAATGTGATTGCCGATACTCCTAATGGGTGTCAAAGAACGAGGTAGTTCATCCACGACAATATCAACAAAATTATCCAACACTTCTTGAATCTCTACAGGAAGATAATCCATAGAAGTACTTGTAAGGATGACTCTGGGATTTCTCACCACAACAAACTACATCTCCTATTCCTTGTTGACTTCATTCAAGAGTTCCTTCCCACTCATGAGAAGTATGCATGGGTCGACTTCCTCCTTCACTTTCTTATTCTCCATTGGCAGCAACACGTGTGTACGACCATTCTTCTCGAGGGTGTAAGTATTCTTTCACCCATCATGTATGACATTTCTATCAAATTTTCACGGTCTTCCCAACATAACATGAAAAACATCCATGGGAATTACATCACATAAAATTTCATCTTTATAACCTCCTATCTTAAATTCAACATTACATTGTCGACTTACCATGACTTGGTGTCCCTTCTTCAACCATGATACCTTGTATGGGTTTGGATGTGCAGTTGTCTCCAGCTCCATCTTTTCCACCATTTATGTGGATACTAAATTATCAGTTCTTCCACTGTCTATGATCAATTTGCATACCCTATCTTTGGTCTTGCAAGAAATCTTAAATAGACTATTCCTATGGACTGGTTTTTCCACCTCCTTCTCTAGATTTAAAAGAATTTTCCTCATCATGAGGGATTTCCCATATTTTGCTGCTTCTACCCCCACATTCTTCCTTTGATATTTGGAAATGTGAGCTTATCCACCTCCTTTTTTCTTCTTCCTCTCAGGACATTCCCAAGATATATGTCCTATCTTTCCACAGGCATAGAATCTCATTTCTCGTTGTCTTCCTCTTCCTTGAGGAAAAGAATTTATACCACCATATTGTCTCCCTCTAGAGCTTCCTCCTCTTTTTGTATCACTGTGGGGATTTCCAGTCTTAGCTTTGGGATTCTTAGACTTTTCATGGAAGATTCCCTTACCTCTATTTGGGCTTCTTCCTCTACTTCATTGGATTTTCTTTCTGGCCAACTTATCCTCTAATTTTTGTGCTTCCTGATAAGTTTCTTCCACTGTTCTCATTGTCATCATGCTAATTTCATACTGGATTTCATATCTCAGGACATTAATATACCTGACAACCTTCTCTTCGTCGCTCTCATGATGTCTTGCTCGAATGTTCAGCCTATAAAATTTCTTAGTGTACCCCTTCATTGATAAGCCCTTCTGTCTCAGGTTCTATAATCTCTTGAAGAGATGTATTTGATAATCCTTGGGTATAATCTTAGCCTTTAACGTGGATACCATCCTATCCCAAATTTTAATTTTTTGTTTACCCTTTCTCCTTTTATCAACCTGCAGTTCATCCCACCATAGCATTGCATGCCCTTTTAGCCTCATGATAGCATGCTTCACCTTATTTTCATACTCGATCTCCTCATAATCAAAATAATTATCTAAGGCCCTTATCCAATCCAACAGCTCTTCAACATCCAAGTTGCCTTCATACATCGAGATTTCCATTTTTTCTCTGGCCCCCATTTTTGCAACAACTCTCAACAAGCGTTCATCTCCAGTGTCTTCTCCTGCAACTCCTTCTACTTCCAATTCCTCACTCTCGGCCTTGCTGATGTCACCAACATCAGGTTCTCTCCTCTACGCTGTCTCCATGGCATCCAATCTTGCACAGAGTTGCCTCATTTATTCTTCCATGGTTGGATTTGCTACAGGTTTGTCCCTGCATATTCTTGCTGGCATGGTTCCAAATTTTCTTCACACATCTTAATTATGTCTCTGATACCACTTGATGCAAAACCCCTCCCTCTCCTGTAGCTTGTTGATCTCTCGGTATAAGGGTCTGCTGGTCAAGGACGATGTCCACGTGACCCTAGGCTCAAAACCGGGGGCTTATTCCCCTTACTCTGCCTAATTCAGGACTTCGGAGCTTCCAATCTTCGGAAGCTCCAATAGAATGAACCTCTAAATATCCCGAACAACGAATCTCTTGGAGAACCGAACTCTGAAGGAGATTCGATGACTCTCCTTCCACTGTTAGATCGATGACTTTCAAGCCACTTCATGATTCTAGGCTTCTACAATTCTCTACACTCCGACGTCATGTGCCCCCAGAGTATCACTCCTTCGGATCTATGGATCTAATGACGTGTGGCCACTGAAACCAACAGTCTAGATCTTCTCTATGCTCTGGAATCAATGGCTAGAATATCGTTTCGGGATCTTAGGAGCTTACAAATGGATGGTCTAGAATCGTTTCAGACTTTGGGAGTCCGAGGATATTCTCAACTCCACACCTTGCAACCTTCTAAACTCCGAACTAGCAGAATTAATCTCTTCCCTCCACGCGTCCTCTCACAGATCGACGACTGAGGCTTGCTCCAACATTTGGGCCTCTGGGTGCCTTGACACTCTCTGCTCCACGAACCCTCTAAAACATCTACTTTATGAACCCTTTGATCTGTTGACACCTGTCTTCAGGATAGACAATCCTCATGGACTCCAAGCCTCCAGGTCTTCGGAAGCTTGGAACTCTCGAACTCCACTCTTTAGTTCCTCTGAAGTTCTCTTGCACCGAAACGCGTGATTGGGTGACGTGTGTCCATGGAAAATTGGACGATCATGATTTGTTTGGAACTTCGGGACTTCGTGGGTTCTGATACCTACACACTTCAAATCTTCCAAATGCGCAAAGTTTGAAGGACTTCCTCGCTTAACTTCGACGCAAATCTCCTCCGTTCGTCCGTTCGTCTCCCTCCTTCAAGAAATATTCCTTCCTTAGATATTTTTAGCGCCGATTCCTATGAGATTGAAGATTCAAAGGGTTTTGACCTCGACTTGCACCTTGAGTTGTTCCTCCACTCGAGCTCTTGAAAACTTTCTTTTTCCTTGGAAAGTTTCGATGCCTTCTAAGTGGTGTCGGCCATATGCACTCCTTGTAGGGTATTTTAACAAAGATCGTTATACTCTAAGGAGTATACGTTCATACCTCACATAGTCTCTGCAACAATTTCCTCTATCTCTCCCGAGCTTTGTCTTCTCAAGGTGATTCCTCCTCTAAACTTTTCCGAGCCTTCAAACTTAAAATATTTTCTAAGTTTCTCATGTTGCACTCTTGTATACACTATCTCTTATGAGATTTTGAGAAATTCTTGAACTTAGAGATTTTGAAGAAAATCTCTCTTACACACTCCTTGTGTTCATCCCCTCTGGAACTTCTTCAACAATTAAATAAAGTGTTGGCTCGATGCACTCGTTACACGGGTCTTCTCAAACCTTTTCTCTTCACTGAGAAAATGTGCACTCTCTGCACTTCAACTGAAATTTCAAGCTATCTCTTATGAGCTTCTGAGTCTATCTTGACTCGGCCTATGCACTCCTTGCGGGCACTGTGCACTCCTTGCACTAGGAATCTCATAAGAGAAAACAATTGAAACTTATAGAGTCATCAAAGAGTTTCAGAATTAACAATAAAAATCATGTTCATACATGGAAGACATATAAGTAGAAAGACTAAAAGAAATATCACATGCATTCAGTGAATTCAAGAACATAGAACATAAAGAAACATCACATGTACTCAAATGACTCAGATGAACACAACTCCATACATATAGAATCAAACATGTCTTATTGTAGTCATTCGGTAAAATATGTACATGGACTCCTACAAATCTCTGCAACTCTTCCTAGGCTTCAACAACTCTCTCAATATCAATAACAATATTCAACAACCTCTACAATAAAATACAACAACCTCATTTGGGCATAGAATACATATATTTATACAATGAGGGGATTCTCGAGCCTTCCTATCGACTACTTCCATGCTATCCTACCATAACTTAAGATACCTATCTACTAAAGCCTTATGACAATAAATGTCCATTGCAATCAAATTTGAGTTAATGCTCAACATCTATACAAATCTTATCTAATATTTAAGGCGATTACACTTCAGTGGCCTTAGGTGATGGCTCTTGCCTCAAAACAATAAAAGACCTTTAATACAATATTTTCAAAATATAAAAACAAACACACCCTCCTTGGGATCAAAGTTGATTTGAAATGCGTGCATTGGTGTTGTGTTGTCTTCCACCTGGCCTCTTTAATGATGATGGCGATGCTCCTGCATCAAATCTTGAGGCATATATCATATGCATGGTACAAAACCTAGTGTGTGGATTGAGGCATTTCTGTTAGGCTATATTGCTGGTTATGCTAAGTAATTTATCAATGAGGTTATGGCACTTTGTTTATGAGGTATGTCATGATGATGTGATGATATATAGAGGTATATCATTGATCTATTAAGGCACATCCTTGATACATGTTTAGAGGCACTATTGGTTGCATAATACTTGTTGTAGTGAATGGTTATGAGGCATATCTGGTGAAGTACATTGTTGATGCACTTAGTTTGATTTATTGACATATTTTGTAGTGCATTGTGAGAGGAATTGGTTAGTGGTTTTGGTATATGATTGGCTTATGAGTGGTACATTTTTTAGGGTTTTTGGTTAAGGTGTATTGCTAAAGTTATTGGTACAGTTTGAGGTTTCACTACAGTGAGGGTTTGATGCATTGTTGATGTAAGGGTTTATGGTATTTGGCTCATGGATAGTATGATGTATTGATAAAGGAATTTTGTTGGATACCTTGGTATATGTCTTTGGTATATTGTTGAGATACATGTTGGGACATATAGTTGATGAGTTGGCACATACATGAGGTGTAGGGTATGGTGATGTTGGTACACCTTGATGAGTCATAGTTTGATTTGTTGATACATGATTGATACATGTTTGGTACATTGTTTGAGGCACTTGCTAGTAGTATTATTGTAACATGGTTTATGGATGGTGTGGCATATATGTATTGATATAATTTTAGAAGCACATCTTGATTGTGGTACATCTTCTTGATGTTTGTAAGTAGTCTTGGTTGATGCACATCTTGGTGATATTGTACATATGGTTGAAATTTTTGTTGGTGATATTGTTCATATGGTTGAGAGTTTTCTTGGTGATTTATCTTGGTGAGTAGATCTGATTTGGTTGATGAGATTAATGAGACAGGTTGTTGTAACAGGTTGTTTGGACATGTTAGTGCGACAGGTTATTTGTACAGGTTTGGTGCATGGTTGATGCACTTTTTGATGGTACATGTTGAGGTAAAAGTTTGGTGCATGGTTGATGCACTTTTTGATGGTACAGATTGTTAGTACAGGTTGTTGGTACATGTTGTTACAGGTTGTTTGGTGTAGGTTGATTGGTACAAGTTGTTGGTACAGGTTGACAGTGACAGGGTGATAATGGCAGTGGTTGTTTCAATGATAGTGACATGTTGTCTACATTTGGAATTTATATTTCAGGGCGACAGGACGGGGCAAGGAAAATGGGGTTATATCCTCCTCCCGGTTGGTTCCAGAGAATCAGGGAGTTGGAGCTTCCTTTAGGTTGGATCTTGAGAACTAGGTGGCTATAGCCACCTTTCGGTTGTAGCTGGAGAACCTAGGGGGTTGTAGCCTCCTTCTGGTTGGATCCATAGAATTAGGGAGTTGGAGCTTCCTTTAGGTTGGAGCCTCCTTCTAGTTAGAGATGGATAATTGGAAGTTGGTGCTTCCTTGAATGTAATTATTTGACATATAAGAAAAACATTCTGTGGTTTTCTCCTGCATTGGGTTTCCACGTAAATATTGGTGTATTGTGTATTGTGTGGATGTGTTTATTATTGTTTATTATGAACTCATGGATGTTAATGTTTATGATACATTAATATATTGATGATGAACTGATGAACATGGTTGAATAAGTTAAAGGAATATAAAATGTGGTTAAAAGTGGTATAAAATGATCATTATTGATTCAACCCCCCTCTCAGTAATCCAACAATATTATCCCATTAGAAGAACAAAGATCCTGCAAAATGAGTTTAGTCTTTTGAACAAGTACAACTGCCATACAAATAACCAAGTACTCATTTCTTATTAGTATGAATATCCTTTAGCAGTCTTCTTGGAGTCATCAGGTAATGAGAGTTTTTCATCATTCTTTCACTGTAAATATGTATATAAATTGCATGGTAAGTTGCCCATCACTCCCCTGCTCAATCATTATTCTTATTTTTCTTAGTCATTTGCAGTAAGAGAGTTTATAATTTAATCAATGAAATGATTTCTTGGTTGCATTGGAAACATGATATTACTTGATTAAGCATTTTAAAAGATTAGAGTAGGAAATACTTTAGAATAGATGATGTTTAAAACATTTTATTTATTAGTTAATTTTTATTTACTTTTTTATTGTAGATATTGGTTTGGATTTCATTTACTTTGGATTTTACTTTCATTTTCAAACCCTGATTGGGTTAAGAACTCATTTTTATGAATTACAATCTAATTGAGGTTCTTTGAGTGCTTTTTATTTTAAGAACAATAAGTTTCTTTAAACTGTTGATTATTTACAGTTGAAGACGCCAAGTTTGTTTGATTTTTCAAGTTAGTTAAAGTCTTATTTTCTAGTCAACAAAATTAGTAAGTTAGTTAAAGTCTTATTTTCTAGTAACAAAATTAGTAACAATGGCTGATTACAAATACATGCCATTAAAATGGTCACATTCACTTTCAACCTCACTAAAGGAAATCATGTTATTCAATGTTTTAGATTCCAAAACTTCGTAGATGTAGTCATCTAATCTAATGT
>SNQJ01S0031573.1:145047-157476 GCA_010110895.2 Picea sitchensis | reverse complement strand
ATGGATGAGTTATTGAACCACCACATTAGACCTTTGTTGGTTATTAATTACCTCCATAGGTGTTGTGGGTGCCATGATTAGGTTAGGTGTGCACCAAGAATGGGTATAGAGGTATAACCAAGGTCACGAGATGAAAACAATGGACTTGTTCCCTAAATACCACTTCTCAGTCTCACTTTCCATGAAAAACACTTATAATCCACAAAACATTGCATATCTTGGGAATCTTTCGACTAGGAGTGGTTTACCATGGGACATTATGATGTTTCTAGTAACATTGATGGGTATTTACATCTTGAAAATGGCCAATGAAGTATAACAAGTGATTTGGGAATTTTAAAAGGCTTCTAAGGCTTAATCATGGTGAAATATGCATGAAACACTGCATATGACCTTTATGTGGGGTTTTGGCATGTAAGTGGGATATATCTCCCATTAATTAGTTTTAGGTAGTATTGATGGGTCTATGTGCATAAACTATGGTTGAAAAGAAAAACAAGATGTCAACATAGGAAAATGAACCTTCTAGGCCTCAAGCACTGTGAATGTGGCCTCCAACCATGACATGTGCCCTCTCTATGGGGTATTTGACCCCCAAGTAGCATTCCAAGTGTCATTTGTTCATTTTTCACAAAGGAGACATGCCCAGAGACCTTGATTATGTCTGAGAGAGGAAAACATGTCCTAATGCTAAATATTTCCTTTTGAAACATGTAAGGTGAGGGAAGGTATGCATGATTATGAATTTATGTAATAAGAATGTGTGTACATTACTAATAATGCATGCACGTTACAAATAATGCATGTACCTTACTGTAAATTANCCTTATTTTACATAATATTCCTTAAATGAAGCTCATATGATGATGATTATATTATAAAATGGTCCAAGATGGTTGCAAAGAGTACAAGGGGATTATGAGTCGACAAAAGGGGAATATGAAAGGGGGGTCAATGATAGATAAAGCCTCTATTACAAAGTATCAACCTAAAAACTCTCTTATTTTCCATAATATTCTTTCCAGTGCCTTTGATTTAGAAACCCAAATATAAATACCTGAAAATGTGGGGAAGGAAAACCTACTTACATAAATAAGAAGTACGAGAGACTTGTAAAGGGAAGTATGATCATTTTGAGAGTGTGAAAGTCTTTCATTCAATTCTTATGCCTTAGGGAAATTCTCATTATTCTCATTATCATTCTCTTTTTCATGCTTTGTGTGCTAAGTTCTTCTTAGTTACTCAATATTCCAAATCTAATAATGACCAAAACCAACATTATGATGACTAATTTGTATACCTTGGAAGAGAGATATAGATAATTGTAGTGAGGGTAGACATTAGGTATATTAAGAAACCATTACCCTTCATTGGTATTAGTAGTCATTAATTATTTTAGAGTCATAATATTACTTTGTTAGGTCATTTCAATAAGACAATCAAGAATTTAATTAGACCTGGATGGAGTGTCGACTAAAGCCGATTTCAATGTCATTGAGATAGTGGACGACACAAAACCTTATCCAGCATTGCTTGGCTTGGACTGGGCGTTTGACAACCAGGCCATAATCAACTTAAAGACGTGGAAGATGACCTTCAAGTCAGGAGAATACAGAGTCATTGCGCCATTGGATCCATCAGAAGGGGAAAGGTTTGTAGAGCCTACTTTCTTAGACCTAGAGGAAATTAATCAGTTGTATAGGAAAACTACGGGAGATGAGGATTACATAAACCCAACTGCAGATGGGATACTCAGTTGGAGAAGTATCACTTCATGTGCGTCAGACTCAGATACAAGCTTAGATAATTGGAAACAAAGGTTACACGAGGTCTCCACAAGGAGATGCACACGAATAGACTGCGCAGTAAGATGGGTAGGTACAAAGATAAGGGACCTCCGAGCTTCCATGGGGTGAACGACCTAGAAATATTCTTAACAAGGTACAAAGATGAAGTGTTAGAAAATCAAAGGCTCTTATCCCTAGATATAACACTCAAGGAAACACCTGCGAGATGGTGGGGTGCATAGAAAGAAACAATAAAGGATTGGTACCAATGTAAGTGGTTACTGTGCATTAGGTTTGGCACAGAACAAGGAAGCAACTAGTGGCATAAATATGATGGATAGGGGGCACTAGTAGAACACTTGGATAAGTGCAAAGCGTTATGGAAAATGACACCACTGGAGGAATGGCCTCACCATTTCATACACACATTAGAGAGCATCCCAAAAGACTGGTATACAGACCAAGAACTGCGTAGAGGAACCACAAGATGGATAGTATTGCAATAGAAATTTACAGTCACTTTCTCATTTGAGAATGAGAACCCCAACATAGACGCAACACTTAAACAAATACAAGGGGTGATATTCATTAAGCACCAAAAAGTCGAACTCATAACAGAAGAACAACAAAAAAATAGACAAACAATAAAAGAACTACTGTCATGTTACCATGTGCAGGAAGAAGCACCAGATGAAGATGACTTGCGCGATATTCAGATTGAGGAAGTTGAAGGTGAGAGGGAAGTGGAAGGTCCAACTCTGAAATCAGAAGTGATTTTTGCACCGTTCAAGGTGAAGAAAGTCAAAATCGGGATAGTTGAGAATCCCAAAATGGCCAACATTGGAGACTATTGGGATGAGCAAACAATGGAAAGTATAACAAAGTTACTACGCGAATACAATGACATGTTCCCAACAACGTTCACAGAAATGAAAGGAATAGCGGGAGAGCTAGGTGAAATGAAAATACCGCTCAGAGCTGAGGCAAGATCGATTAGACAAAGACCATACAGAATAAACCCGATATATAAGCAAAAAGTCAAAGTTGATATCAATAGGATGTTGGAGGTTGGAATCATAGAACCTGTAGAAGAATCAAAATGGATAAGCCCGATGGTAGTTCAGGATAAGAAACAAGGGGGGATAAGAATATGTGTCGACTTGAGGAAGTTGAACAATGCATGCCTACATGACCCGTTCCCTACCCCGTTTAGAGATGAAGTCCTGGAGAATGTAGGAGGACAAGAAGCTTATTCATTCACCGACGGGTTCTCGAGATACCATCAGATCAAGATAGCACTAGAAGACTGATACAAAACCACTTTTTCCATGGAATGGGGATCTTAACAATATACAGTCATGTCGTTTGGATTGAAGAATGCACCAGAAATATTTTCCAGAGTAGTCATAGCTGCATTTAAAGAATTTATCCACCAGATTCTAGAGGTATATCTGGATGATTGGATAGTCTATAGTCTGTTGAAAGACCATGTAGAGGTCTTGTGGCTGATGTTAGAAAGATGTGGGAAGTGTCGAATTTCGTTAAATATCAAGAAGTGCATCTTCGGAACACCTTTTAGGATATTATTGGTCCATATAGTATGCAAGAAAGGTTTGCTAGTAGATCCCACCAAGATTGCAGTAGTTGTTAATCTGTCATCACCAAAAAAAGTTTGTCAATTAAGAGCAACAATGGGACACACAAGATACTACATGAAATTTATAAAAGGGTACGCGCAAATCACTGCGCTAATGGAGAAATTGCTAAGGAAAGACACAAAGTTCCAGTGGAATGCGGACTGTCAACACGGTCTGGATACTCTGAAAGAGAAGATGGTAACCGCACCAATACTAATATTCCCAGATTGGGAAAAAACATTCGACGTACATGTAGATTCATCGGCCATAGAACTTGGAGCTATTCTGGCACAACTAGGAGCAGGAGAACCGGACCATCCTATAGAAATTGCTAGCAGAAAACTGTTGGAATCAGAGAAGAACTACAACACTACAGAGAGGGAAGGCCTAGTTATGGTCTACATGCTCCAGAAATTCAGATATTATTTAATGGGAAAAAAATTCAAGATGTTTACTGACCATTCAACACTCAAATACCTCGTCAACAAGCCAATGTTGGGGGGGGGAGGATTTGTAGATGGTTATTTTTGTTTTAATAATTTGGCTTTGAAGTGATAGTCAAACTAGGAAAGTTGAACGTAGGACTTGATCATCTGTTGCGAATTACTAATGGAGAAGAAACCATGAATCTAGAGGACAATTTTCCCGACCAACAGTTATTTTTAGTCCAGATAGCCGATGAATACTTCATAGACATCATCCAATACTTGAGTACAGGGAATGCACCACATGAATACAACACTGCTAGAAGAAAAATATGGTAGTCAAGGCTGCAGATTACTAGCTAATTACATGACACTTATACAAAATTGGTGCAGATAGCATCTTGAGAAGATGTGTGCTAGAACACGAAAGACCAAGGATCTTAGCAGAAGCCCACAAGGGAATAGAAGGAGGACATTATGGAGGGAAAGCTACCACGCAGAAGGTATTTCACGCAGGATTATGGTGGCCGACTATTCACAGAGACTCAAAGGACTACTGCTAGAAATGTGATGTATGCCAGAGGGTTGGTAAACCAAATAGAAGGGACGAGATGCCCCTGCGAACACAGGTAACTTTGCCGGTATTTGAAAAATGGGAAATAGATTTTGTGGGACCAATTAACCCACCAACAAAAAGGTTTGGAGCGAGGTACATTATCACTGCGACAAAATACCTGACAATATGGGCGGAAGAAACACCATTAAAAGATTGTAGCGCAGAGACAACAACACACTTCCTGTTTGAGAAAGTGATCACTAGATTTGGTTTCCCGAGGATTTTGATAAGTGACCAAGGTACTCACTTCTTTAAAAATACTATTCAGGCTATGACTGAGGAATTTGAAGTTCATCATCAAAAGAGTACACCATATCATCCTCAAGCAAATGGAACATTGGAAACCTTTAACAAAATCCTTGAAAATGCACTAACGAAGATCTGCAATGTAAATAGGGATAATTGGGACTTGAAGATACCAACGGTATTGTGGGCATACAGGACCACATGCAAGAAATTGACATGACAGACACCATTCAGATTGGTGTATGGACAAGAGGTTGTGGTCCCATTAGAATTTTTGGTGCCTAGTCTGCACATAGCAACTATCACAAACATGACAGAATGAGGTGCAGTACAGGAAAGGCTAAATTAGCTGATGATCATGGAGGAAGATAGGATTGTAGCAGGGTTACACCAAGAAGTACAAAAATCAAGGGACAAATCTTGGCATGACAGACATATCAAGAGGAAGAATTTTAAGGAAGGAGACTTAGTCTTGGTGTATGACAACAAATCCCTTAATCACCCAAGAAAACTCATAATGCATTAGTTAGGACCATATGAAGTAAAGTCTGTCACAAATGGGGGAGCTGTACAATTGAAGGATTTAGGAGGAATGGAACTCAGAGGGATGATCAATGGGAGCCTACTAAAGTTGTACAAGGACAGTCGACCTCTTGGCACATAAAAAAAATAACGAACATTTAACAAATGCATAGGGCGTCGAGAAGAGAATGGGTGCACACACTCGGGAATGCCACCATGATGGAAAAAAATTCCAACGGTCACTACAAAGCAGGAAACAACGAGAAAGAAAAAATAGTGGGAAAGCAGGATACGACAAATAATCGCCAAAGGACGACGACTATCAAAATTAAAGGATAAAAATGGTTGATGGGACGCCACATTCATCGCACCAACTAGCGACGACAAGGAGATTTAATACGAAGTACGTGGGAAGCGCTGGTTCAATTAAAACGAAAAATGGGTAACGTCTCCGACAAGCTTCACACGATTCCTATATAAGTGAATACACGGGATTGGGGAGGTTATTGAGGAATTAAGAAAAGCAGAGAGAAATAGAGTATACAGAGCCGAGAGCGAAGTTTGCATAGTTTACATAGGCCACTACGTTCGACGGACAACAACCTTAACACCATGGCACCACCCAAACAGGGAGAACCGAACAAGACTGGACGATGACCCTAAAGCAATGCCAGATCCTCACCGCAAGCACAGGGAAGCAAACACCAACCACTTCAACATCCAAAAGTCGTCAATGTGGATGAAATCCCATCGCCCGATATGACACCAGGAAGCCCCACACTTATTGAGGAAGAAACCCAACAAACAACACCAGTGGGCATGGACATGGATGTACCAGAAGGGGGACAGGGACAACCGACTGAGGACGCAGGAAATCATTCACACTCCGAAACCCCTGAAGAATGCGCAAGAGTTAATGGGATGGTCTCGAACCAGGAGGAAACAACCGTGCCAGAAGGATCACACACAACCACGCCGAAACAACCATTGGAGGGCACAGTGGAAGATGTCATTGACCGACCAGATGAGTATGAAGAAGAGTGAACAATGGAGGTTGGAACCTCAAGTCAGCCACCACAACAGAAGGGAAAGCATGCGATACCAAGGTCATTGCACAGATAAGCTTCCGCAACCATTATCTTGCCGCACATTCTGGAAGGGGTACGTATAGCAGGAAATATGTTAGGCCACGTGGAGAAATTTAGGTAATCAGACCATGACATAACGAACAAAGAGAAATTCCCAGAGTTCACCAAGAAAGTTTACCTACAGACTATGGGTATGGGACCCTTTGGAGAACCAATTAATCAAGGAGTCCAGTGGGCAGTCGAACTGGCCAAAAATGAGATTCTAGGCCTCTTGGACATCCCGTACTTTGGGAGGGGCCAATACACAAACAAATGTGTCAAGCAACTGATGGTAGTCACCCATGGAGGATACCTGTGGTTGGAACAACTCGCCTCAATAGACGTTGAGCTTATTTCATACATCACAGGGATACCATCATGAGGGGAGGACCCTACACAGTTCCTTGAGGACAAGACAAAGGAGAAGGCACTGGCCGAGGAAATGAAGTAGAAATATGGTACCGAAAGGGGGTCGCGCAGAATCATAATCAAGTGTATTAGTGACGCACCGACAAGAATGGACACAAAAATTATGGCATGCAAATTACTCAGGAAATGATGCAAGAAGGAAGTCTTGGTCGGGGTCATTGTAGCTGCAGCATAGTGTGCGGAGGGCACCACACTCAGCTAGGCCCCGTATTTGCTGAATCTATTCCTAGACGACTACAAGGACGCACAGGATCTGGGGACGAAATTTCACTATTCATGGCTACTCATATTGATAGCCTTGCTCGAATGGAAGGAGCTGAGGTATTCATTCTTTTCCACTAGATCCAATCCTTGACACATAGCGCGATACCTATCGTTGGGGTCCACTTCAGACCCCAAGAAAAGAAAGGCGAATGCAGACATATTCGAAGGATATCACAACGATCTATAGGAGAGCATGGCCAAAACTTGGAGAGTGACATCGGAAGTGGTCGCATAGTATCAGGGCATAGACAAATTCAAATCCACTAGACATGAAATGTGGATCCAGGCACAAAAAGATCCCGACAATCAATGGCTACAGCTGCGCTACTGCATTAAGGAGGTGGATATAGAGATGGCCATTAAGGATTGGGACGATAACTGGAGGATTCCAGTACTCAATCGAGAAATGCCCGCATAAATGGAGGAGGAGGAGGTAGGATAGGGATAGACACCTGTCGAAGAGATAACAATTCCCAAGAAGCCAAGGATAGGTCAGAACAAGGCACAACAGAAAAAATGGGGGCGTCCAAGAAAGGCACGCAGGCGGGGAAGAAGAAAAACACACATGTGCCAAAGGTATAGGAGAAACAAACTCAGACAACACATGGAACCACATCAAGTGCTACTCAGTGGTAGTAAGGCCAGACTAAGAGGCAATTCATCCAAATGAGGGGTGCGGGCAGGAAGGCGAAGGCACATAGAACGCCCCCAGAATACACGATCACCAAGGACGATGCAGACATGGTGGCCCAAATGGTCCAGGATCACATAGTGGAGGATTTCGATAATGCTCAGCGCCAAAGGGACATGATTGAGGAAGAGATGGCATACATGTGACAGCTCCTCCAACAGCTTAGAGAAGCACAGGTGGCCGACAACATCGTAGGAACAATTCCATAAGAATCATAGATAGGAGGCGAGGTTGGATCAAGCAAGAAGGATAGGATCCAGACGATAGCACAGGTGAGCTCGACATTTCACATCACTCCCAACCTACTGTGCATGGATGAAATCGTGGGGAAAACACCCCTAAATAACTTGGCCCAAATACAGTTGGCATTGACGCAGATACCAACCAAGGCCTTGTATAAACTACAAGCCATCATCACACAAGAGGTACAGTCACGCGCACACACATATGCAATAGAATTGCAGTAGATAAGGGACAATCAGGATGAGTTGGAATTGGTATTCGAGCATGCCCAGCTCGAGACGAAAGATGAAAAAGACCACGCGGATAGGTTGGAGCAAGAATTGGTCATAGCCAATGAGAAAATCCCAAAGAGCACGCAGACAGCCGAACTCACAGTGACACAGAAGATTGATCATATTGTGCAGACAATCGATCAATACAGACATGAGATCGAGCACCTCCGGGAGAATCTCATACCTACCACTCCACCAAAGGTGAAGGCACAGAGGAAGTAGGATGCAATAGTGCAGATAAAGGAGATAGAGTGACAAGTTCACGTGACGGTCGACTTGTTCGAGAAGGCAACACAAATTTGAACAAAGATGGAAGAGGACCAACAGGTCCAACAGTGGGACTAGGAAGAAGAAAGGATAAGTGCAGTTATCCAAGATCTCAAGCAGAGGTAGAAGACAATGTCGATCACAGAGTGCGTCAAAGGAGCATGGGATATGAAGAAATTGCAAGCATAACTCATAGCTACACAGACACAGAAAAAGGAGCGTCAGGCTCAAATGAAACTGCTCCAGGAGTGGGCAACAGAGGTGATTGAACAGGTGGAAGAAGCAAAGAAGAACATGGCACAAACTCAGGCAGAGTGCCCAGGGATGGTCAATGACGAGATTGCAGTGCAGGTATTGGACACACTCAAGGAGAAGATTCTGCAGGCCCAAACGCAAGAAACAGATCTCATGGAGAAGTTCCAGGTGATCGCAGGAGAGATCGACGAAGCACACCAGGTTTAGGTGGCTCGGGACAAGCCACATGTCAGTGTTGGGGGGTTGTTGGATGCAGGTCGAATCGGGAAGAAGGGTTATTTTTGGAAGAGAAGCATGCAAGAGGAAAGAGACAGATGGAAGGAAAATCAGCACGAGCGCATGCATGGAAGACCTAACGATGCTAAGGTTAGGGTTTTTGTAATACATTGTAATGGATGGTGGGACAAAGATATAAATAAGTGGTACTTAGAAGACATAGAGAGAGGGGGGGAGAGGCAATATATACATAGAGCTAGATATATAGATGGAGAGAGAGACACATGAGACA
The DNA here is from genome assembly GCA_010110895.2 of Picea sitchensis. Taxonomy (NCBI): domain Eukaryota; kingdom Viridiplantae; phylum Streptophyta; class Pinopsida; order Pinales; family Pinaceae; genus Picea; species Picea sitchensis. The sequence goes on along the minus strand of SNQJ01S0031573.1, from coordinate 148,187 downwards.
CAAAGAGGAACAAAGAGGAAGGGAATTGTAAGGAATGCATAATTCATTAAGTTGGTGAAGTAGAGAAGGCATGAGCGACTTGATCCCAAGGGTTATATCGTAGGTTGAGGAGCCTAGTGAGATCTAGTCAGCCTTGCAGGGATCGAATGGGAAAGAGGAGGGACTAAGACTGTAACCACACGCGGTGTGATACATTTCTAAACTATAATAAAATCCTGAGAGACAGATCTTTGTGGACGTAGCCCAGGAGGGGGTGAACCACGGTAACATTGTGTTATGCGACTAAATGAATGTGGCTTTGGTTCTGATTAGTTGATAAATGTTGAATGAATGAAATAATTAATCAGATCTGTTATTTTACATGCATGCATAGAATGAATATTACAACTAGAGGGTAAATGGACTGAATAAAGGGTACGATAGACAAGCACAGATCTCGCTCAATCCCAGGTTGCAAACACTCGAGTATTGTAGCCACCCATAGAGTTATCTCGGGCGGGACTACGCAATGCACTCTGTGTACCGCGTTGCCTTCTAGGTTACCAGAGGGGCTAATAGTCTTTAAGGGATTTTGTTGGGAAGCTTCTTAGTTATGAACCAAGTTCAATCTGTAATGGTCAATGAGAATCATAATCAGAATCCCTCAAGACCAATAAGAGTAGATAGATAAAAGGGAAAGAAACCAATAGAGGCTCCGTAGGAAAATGTGATCAGTATGATTCCCAAGAAAGACCCTCAATATACAATCCCCACTATGATTAGTCTGGCTTTGGAGGGGTTATCTCCTCTACCTTTCCTTACGTGACCTCATGTTTATCCCCTGTGTTAGATGGGGGTCCCAGCTAAATCTTACGATGTTGGAATTTAGACACTCCATATCTCAGACTCCAATGTTTGTTTTAAATGTCCTTGAAGAGTTTCCTCTTCACACCTATTTCAAGGCCCTAAAATCCTTCGATGAACCCTACAAATAGAAAGTCTAATAGATTTTAAGTTAAGCATTAATTTTATGGGCTTGATTTATGCAAAGGATGTGAATGTGCAACTAGTGGTGTTTGGAAGAGACGAAAACGAAGAAAACTTTAGAGCTTTTTTATGAAAAAACAAACTAGATACTTCGAGTTGAAAGCAAAAGCTTGTAAAATGTTTGTGAAAAACAACTTTTCAAATTAATGTTTCAAGATCTTATAACTAAAAGTTTCCTAAAAGAGATTTTTGTTTCACGATGCAAAATTACTTATAATTTCAGGAAAGCGAGAAAGAAATTTGAAACTGAAACTTTTTTCTTTTGCAAACAAACAACCTAGACTACACTACCAAACTAGGTCCATAACTAAATGCAAAAAAACATTTTTTGATTTTTTTTTTCGAAATGCTTTTAACAAGAAAAACTAAAGTAAAAATTCTTTTTTGTTTTTCTAATCATAAACAGGACAAAAAGAAAATCGAACCCAAGATTCACAGAGACCCTAGGCCAACTGCGTAAACACAGGGATTCAATAGAAACCCAAGGAGGAACAAAAACTTGAAAGTTCACTCTAAACCTATAGGGAAAACAAAAGAAAACCAAGAAACAAGTTAAAATCGAATCTTTAACCCAAGCTAAGAGCACTAATAGAGACTTTGTAAAGTGTAAGAAATCCCTGAGAAGCCCAAAGCTTCTGTCATGAAAGAGAAAAATTCCTCTTTTTTTAAAACACCTTCAAGACAGAGAGAAGTCGGTTGTTGCACCAACAACTTATGTATGTACGCGGGTTGTCTACTGTGCATATTGAGTATGTACGTGGTTTGAGCCAAAGAAAAGCACGTACACCTCTGATATTTTTAAAAAATAAAAAGACTTGGCAGACTGACTAGGCAAGGAAATATGGTACACGCCTTGAAGGTGACCAGAGACCCTAAAATGACTCAGTAAACTTGATAAACACTCAAAATGAAATAAAGAAACCAATTAAAACCAAAAACCTCCCAATAAGACCCTAGAGAGACTCCCCAGTGGAGTCACTAATTCTTCTAGCGAGGAAAATCCCCCTATTACTATATTGGGTAGGAGTACAGGTAGAGCATTGATGTCCCTTAAAAAAAGGTTCTACTTCTAAACTACCCCAAACAATCTGAACTTAAAATACAAGAGAAGGAAAAGAGGGTGTACCTTAGGTCCTTTCGGTTGGTGTAGACCTCCTTCTCATTTGTAGTTTCTTGGGCTATTGGTCTCCTCCCAAAGTTGACCTGCAAACAATTTAGACAACAAAGCTAGAAGATATTATATCTCTACTTATCAATGTTAGGTTTAGATATGAATACAAATGCATTAATCAATTAAGAACAAAAACACAATATTTGGGACAGAAACAAAACTCTTTTATTCAGATGTGAAGATTACAAATAGTTACAACCTTCTTGTTGGCAGACACTCCATGAACCTGGTTCGAGCTCCTCTTACTGTTGCTCCAAGTGCATCATTCCCGTAATACCTCACACAATCAATTGATCTCCTTGGGAAATAAGAAATGGATTGTATAAGGAAAGGGATGGAGGGGGGATGTCGAGGCCAAATCTCAGAAAAGGGAGACAAAGCTTGGGCTAGAGGGGAAAGGGATTTTGGCAGACTCTCTTTGTTCTAATGCTTGATGATGGAATGGGACCCCAAGACCTACTTTTATATGAAAAACAGATAGTTATTCAGTTTGGGGACCGGCTAGAATGGGTGAATTGGTTGGGAAACTCTCAATAGCCTGTAAACTCTACCGAATTCCTCACAACTTTTTATTTTTTGCAACTTTTGGAGGTAAATGTGGGTTTTTTAGCATGTAGCCTGCATATGTACGCGGGCTATCTAGTATGCAACATGTGTGTGTACGTGGGAAGTAGTGCAACACGACGTGCACATGCTCAAAAAAATGGTTTTTTAAAGAGAGATCCTCAATAGTAATTTGGCAAATTGTGCATGTAGAAAGACCAATGCCATATATGCATAGGTAAGGAATTTTAGGGTTATAACACTCTCCATGTATTATTTCACATCTTAGTTGAATATGGGTGCCATTATGATTTCTTAGACATCATGGATGGGTCTCAAGTTTGTCACCATAGTGAGGGATGGAAACAAGAGCCTTCATCCCTAAACCTTGCTTCTCAGG
>SNQJ01S0031573.1:76805-127070 GCA_010110895.2 Picea sitchensis | reverse complement strand
CATCTCCCTATCATCAACGTCCACGTCTGCATGCCAAGTCCTCCCTGCAAGTGTCTAGCAAAGCTCTAGATGTTGAAGTTCACAGTGCGGCCCATCCTGATCTCGATGTAGTCAGTTCATGAAAGTGAGACAACAGTTGAGACTTCGTCTCGCCCCACTAATGGAAAACATACAGAGGGTGACCGTAAAGGTAGACTGTCAATTATGGACATATTTTCCTGTAAAGCACATAATTGCGCCTGACTCGCATCTGACATGAGGAGGCCTGCACAATCTGACAGAGCAGGCACCAACTGAAAATGTTAATGCAGTGGTTCGATCACACTCCTGGTGGTTGCAACAATTCTGAGTATATTTATGCAGTTTTGATATTTTGTTATGGTCGATGGTTGAGCTACGTTCCCGTATTGTAAAGTTTTGATGAAGCTTTGGTTCGTTGATTATGTAATGGGATTTGAGATTTCTTATTTAATCTAAGTCAACCTTCTTTTCCATCTCTTTTGCCTCTGATACTGAATGACTCGGGCATGGATGATCCAGTCGAGTTGTTGTAATTGTATTGTGATGTATGTTTGATTTCAATCTGGTTATAACTTCATTTAGTTTCCTAAAACTCTGAATCGAAGAGGATCTTATTTTCTGAGTGTTTTCTTCTTGGGATGTTGGAAGAATGGATGTCCATAGAAGACCTTTACGTTATCCTTACCATTATTCCTCCTACTCACATATACTACACCTTACTGACTGAAGTTGAATCAAGACCTCATCTACATGTGCATACCAGTCCAGTTTTCTGAGTTAAAGCAATATCATCTTGATTCTGCGCCCATTCGACCCCCCTTAAATTTATTCATTATGACATACAAACTGATGGGTACTGGGCTTACCTCCCCTGCAATCAGGAGGTGACTTCTAGTGCTAACAGGATGGTCCAAAAAACTAGTTGTATAGGAGTGATTCACTTCCCAATTATATGCATCTAATATAAATGCAACTCTCAAGCTAAGTTTTGAGGGCACCAAGGTGAATAAACAAATTTAAAGTCTTATAGTTCACTTTATCCAACCCATTGTTGTCATGAATTAAACAATATGCTCATTGTAAGTGTAGAGTACTCCAATCACCTCATCTAACCATCAATCAACCATGACAACCACTTCCACTACCTTAAAAAACATAAGGAAAGGCAATCAACCATGGAAATCACTTCCACTGACTCAAAAAAACCATAAGGAAATGCCTTCATTTTCTTTGATCAACAATCCCTAAAAAATCTCCTTGCATTTTTAGTCCCTGCAATGCGGATATAAATAGTCTAATTGTTGATTGTCTTATTAAAATGACCTAATACAATAATATTATGACTCTAAAATAACTAAAATAAAATAATTGATGAGTAATAATACCAATCAATGATAATGGTTTCTTAATATGGTTAATATCAAACTTATAACAAACTTCGAAATCAATATAATTTTTTAAAATCACCTATAAACCTTACATATATTATGGTTCATTGCCTTCCTTTTGAGTAACCTTCATCTTCTTAAAATTATAAATAATTAAAATATTTAAACTAACAAAGTAAAAATAGAAAACACAAATTTCAATACCTTACATGAAAAATAAGTATAATTAAAAATATTAAATTAAAAATAACCTGGTATTAAAATAAGGGATAGTACGTTTCAAAACTTCACACACACTTTTGAAACATTTTTTTTTTTTAAATTTGTAAACATTGTTTTATGTAAACTACCTTAGTACACAAGGAAAATTACAATAATAAAGTAAAAAAATATATCGTCACATTGCTTTAAATAATTTTTTTGGTATTGGAAGGTTAACACCCAATCAATAATAGTTAAATATTGATTAAAAAGCAGTTCAATTATAATACTTTGTAAGCATATACATAAGCCTCAAGGGTTAGTTTAATTGGTCTTGATCTCATATGTGCGTACTCTTCCCTTAAGTCGGGAATGTCACGGGTTCAACTCTCATGCTCCTTGGGATCCATGAATCAAGGGGAAGTATTTGGTGGGTTTGAATGTGTATAAACAGGATGTAATGTTGTAAATATGTCTTGTACAGATTACTTGTGTGGAGCTCAAGGCCATGGCTCAACCAAATAATGGATAGGTATGTAAATATTGTAAATATACTTTTAATGGACAGATAGTAGAGTTACAACAATTCATTCAAAATGTAAAAATATAACACTGGATTATATTATCAAATAGTCCAAGGTGGCCACGGATTATGAGTCAACAAAAGGGGAATATGAAAGGGGGGTCAATGGTAAATAAAACCTCTATTACAAAGTATCAATCTAAGAACTCCCTTATTTTCCATAATATTCCTTAAATGAAGCTTATATGATGATGATTATATTATAAAATGGTCCAAGGTGGTTGCGAAGAGTACAAGGGGATTATGAGTCGACAAAAAGGGAATATGAAAGGGAATCAATGATAAATAACGCCTCTATTACAAAGTATCAACCTAAAAACTCTCTTTTTTTCCATAATATTCCTTAGATGAAGCTCATCCATTACCTTTGATTTAGAAACCCAAATATAAATACATGAAAATGTGGGAAAGGAAAACCTACTTACATAAATAAGAAGTACGAGAGACTTCTAAAGGGACGTATGATCATTTTGAGAGTGTGAAAGCCTTTCATTCAATTTTCCTACCTTAGGGAAATTCTCATTATTCTCATTATCATTCTCTCTTTCATGATTTTCGTGCTAAGTTCTTCTTAGTTACTCAATATTCCAAATCTAATAATGACCAAAACCAACATTATGATGACTAATTTGTTTACCTTGGAAGAGAGATAGATAATTGTAGCGAGGGTAGACATTAGGCATATTAAGAAACCATTACCCTTCATTGGTATTACTAGTCATTAATTATTTTAGCCTTGGAAAGATAGATAATTGTAGCGAGGGTAGACATTAGGCATATTAAGAAACCATTACCCTTCATTGATATTACTAGTCATTAATTATTTTAGAGTCATAATATTACTTTGTTAGGTCATTTCAATAAGACAATCAAGAATTGGATTATTTCTACCGACTAAAAGGGGGAAGGAGACTCTCGAGGGATGTTGAGCAGAGAAAATGAAGACCTTCTCTTATGTTTTTTTTGGGTAATGGAAGTGATTGTCATGGTTAATTGATGGTTGGATGAGGTGATTCAAGTACTCTGTAGTGAGTAGATTGTCTAAGTCATGACAACAATAGGTTGAATTAAGCAAACCATAAGATTTTGAATTGGTTTATTCACTTTGATGCTCTCTAAGAGTTGCATTTATACTAGATCTCTATAATTGAAAAGTAAATCATTCATATTTAATTAGTTTTTCAAATTTTTTTATAAAAAAAAAATATTTATATTTTTAAATTGACATTTAGTTACTACTTGCTATGCCTCCTTGTTTAAAAAATGAAACAAAAAATTTATATATATTTAAATAATATGATTTGTTATAATCATAATGATTAAAAAAGTTACAGGAATTCGTCAATCATCTAAATCCTTAATAACTTCAATAACTTTACAAAATAATTTATTTTGAAAACCCAACTCTATTTGGAATTGAGGTTAGAATGTAGAAGGTAAATCCCTCACACTAAATTGGTTCTATTATATTTTTTTAGAATGCAGAAGGTAAATCCACCCAAACTAAATTGAGTTATATTATATTTTTACGAAGAAATATTTATTTTATATAAATTATTTTTTTGAATTTGATCATATTATAAAATTTTGAAATGTTAGAAAAAATATATTTTGTTTTCTTTTTAATTTTTATATGAAAATAAATTAGGATTGTTATTCTCTTGATCTCTTAGGTTGTTCAACCTTGTAATTAAAATCAATCAATCATGGGATCCTTGAAAGTGACTAAGTGAACACATAACGATAACTTCATTGTTATCAATAACTTAACTGAACACAACTGTTGGTTCAGATAGATTATCAATCAATCAATGAATCGTCAAAAGTGAGTGACTAAGTGGACACATGGCCTTAACATTAAGGCTGTCAATCAATCAATGGATCGTCGAGAGTGAGTGATTAAGTGATTTTAACTCTATTAAGACTGTTAGTTTCTTCGTCTCTTAGGTTGTTCATCATCATAAACGTTATTAAAATCAATCAATCAATAATTAAGTGATTTTAACTCCATTAAGACTGTTATTCTCTTCGTCTCTTAGGCTGTTCATCATCGTAAACGTCATTAAAATCAATCAATCAATCCTCAAGAGTGACTAAGTGAACGCATGGCGTTAACTCGTTGTTATCAATAACTTCACAACTGTTGGTTCAGATCGATTAACTACCTGGCGCATTCCAGGTGGCTAATGCCCATGAATTGTGGATTGATGCAAAAGAAGTTTCATGCATGCAGCCGTTTCGCCTCGCCTGCCAGTTCTATTCCCTTTGAGGAGTCCATAAATTCAGAACAGAAGTGAGGGTTGCATAGTATGAAAAGCCGAGGTTGAAGAGAGTGAAAAGAGACCTAAAATCATGAGTTTGGACTTTATTCAAGTCGAAGGGAGTGACCTGCCGTTTGAAATGGTGTATGTGAATCCGAATGAAGTGAGATTCACTCAGAGGTCCATTGCCTGCCATTTCGTCGAGGGATCTGAAGGCTCATCTCTGGCGGAGGTGCGAGATAGAATTCAGAGGGGATCAATGAGAGCCTCGGATTTTCCTCCCATGCGAGTATATAAAGATGAGAACGGTACCATCTGGTCCAAGGACAACAGGAGATTATGGGTGTTTCGAATGGCCGGCGTTCGCCGCATCGCAGTAAAGCTTTTTGTTGACCCGTTCTTCAGGATGCCTTCTTCCAGTGCTCAGCGGGAAGAAATGCGTTGTTCTCATTATTTTCCAGTGCTCAGAGGGCAGGGTACAGGTTTTAGGCAGTATTACCAGTAATGCATGAGTTGCAAGATATAGGAAGTACCGTGTCTAAAATAATTTTGTTTTTGAAAAGCTGATTGAAATTTTGTAATCCACCAGTCTTGAAGTGGGATGTAGATCGATTTAGATTGGCATTGTGAATCCTCGGTTTCTAGTTTTCTTTCTGTAGAATTCGAATGAATATCCGTTTACTATGTAGATTCATGTTATCTATTAAGCATCCAATATTGTTGCAAACTTTTTAGTTGCTTCTGGAGAAGCAGAATTTGTTGCAAACTTTTTAGTTGCATTTGGAGAACAGAATCTGTTGCACAATTGTAAGCTGGTTTGAAATATATGTTTAATGATCTTCAATTGCATGCAAAGGATTTCCTTTATGTTCTTCCATGGCATGTAAAGATTTTGATGATTTCCTTTGCATGTAAAGATTTTGATTATAGTATGCACAGACAAAATTCTATTCAATCAATCAGACTTTAAAGATTCTGATGTCTGCAAAAATTTTGTTGAGCTCAAGGGATCGTAGAATACCGTGAGAATAAAAACTAAGAAGCTTAAACCTTCGATTTCACGTTAAAACAGAGTTCCTAATCATACAACATTGCAAAACAAGTTTAAACCTTCGACTTCACGTTAAAGAAGATTTCCGAGTTTTTAATGTCTTTTTGTTTTAAGATCCCAATTTATGCTTTCATGTAACCTTGCTCGTTATTGAAATTGTTTTCTCCAATGAATCTCAACAAGTTTAGTGTAATGGTAAAATACTCATATATAGTTATATAAATCAAAATTATGGTTTACTGTTTTATTTTTATTTTTTTTTAGTTAAAAAGAGAGGATCCTTTATATTATATCATAACAAAATATACAGTTGTTCTTGGGCTGCCAATTGTTCCGCCAAAAAGCAGGTCAAAATAGGCAGATTGTCATCTTCCCTGCTCGGAGGAAACCAGGCCATACTTGGATGACTATGTCAAAATAGGCAGACCGCCATCTTCTCTGCTCGGAGGAAACCAGGCCATAATCTGCAGAATTGTCCATGACAACTGAAACTAAAAAAACAACTAAACATAAAAGAAGAGTTTTAACATACATAACCCCCAACCGACGCTGAGCAACTAACCAAAACCAGAAGGAAAATCTAGCCACATTGTTACCCGTTGAGGTCTTCATTGTCGGGGTCGTCACTGGGCATTTCGTACTGAGTTGGCAGAGCATAGAGTCTCGCACACGTCGAACACCTTTTCTTTGGTGGTGCGTCGGAGAGAGCCTCATAGAGCATGTCCATTCGTTGGCTCATGAGTGTGCCACGGTAGGCCTGGTCTGCCATCTGGCGCCTCAAATTGAGCACCAAATCGAGCTGGTCCAGGTGGAAAAAGGGCGGAGGGACACACCACTGATCTGAGGGTGTTGGAATAGGAGGTGGCGCGAGGACCTCACCACCCTCCTTTGATGTGCGCTAATTCATCGTGTCCTCATGGTGTCCATCCTCTGCTGCAGCCCACGTTCCATCCATCACGTCCTCTGGGTGTCCCGTTTTCGCGCTTCGCTCCTCAACCCCGCCTTCTGCTCCCGTCCCTGTGCTCCCTGATTCGTGTTCTGAGACTATGAGTGGAGCGAGCTCCTCCGAGAGTAAGTCATTCTGGGCCATTTGAAGGTATTCGTCCGAGATTTTCTCCTCAATGTAACAAACGGGGAAATCCTCCACTGGTGAAGCCATGTTGTTTACCCTTGTATCTGCCCGAATTTCATCCCCAGGGAGGATAATTGGAGGCTCTAGTCCTGTGAAGAGAAAATTCTCTGGAGGGAGCTGAATGGCCTCTTCCGGGATGACCTCCACAAAAACTGCTAGAGGCGACCATGCCATTCTTTCTCTATCATCGCTGTGAGCAAGCTGAGCTTTTTGGGTGCGAGCAATTGAGAGTGCCCACTCCATTTTTTGTAGTTGTTTCTGCCTTACAACCAGGGTGTACCAGGCTGGGTCGCGACATGGCTTTCCCCGGTCCCTGAGCATCGTAAGGACGAAGCTAATGGCGAATTCCTGGTGGATGTAGCAATGGCCGCTCCCAAGCTCCAGATTGCTAGCCTGGTGTGAGCCAAAAACGGAATGAGGAAGGCAGATGCAAAGGTAGATAAAAACCGGAGGGTGCGACGAGACGGCTTCCATGACCACCTCCCGAACATTGAATTCGATGGCTGCCTGGTTGTTCGCGTGAGTGAAAGGTTTCATGGCCGCGGGCTTGTAGTTATGGCTGGCTCCCATTCTTAATGTCGAGGGGATGGGAGCCGACCACCCTTATTTATGGCTTGGCCATGCCTTGTGGGATGTGGCACATGGGTGCAACGTGTCACCCCATTCGGGGATGGTTGAGTGCTTTATTAAACAATGAAATAGAGTACATATAAATACAGGAAGCTTTGTTTCAAGATAGACAAACTACCTTGATCACACAATCTACTTGGTTGAGGAAATATCTCAACCTCACATCAATTTATGAAGCATCTAGTTGAAAAGAATCTCTCAAATCCAACTAGTTCCAACAAATTCCCAAAGACTAGGAAATAGACTCTATGTAGAGATGAACTCTACATAATTATGACAAATAATTATAATGAATACAAATATGAGCACATCTAAGACATGTAGGATTTACATATTCCAACACTCCACCTTAATGACTACTTGTCTTTACCTTCTTCAGGTTAGGTCTTCACCATCACCAAGTCCTCTAAATCGACTACTTGTTTTTACCTTCTTCAGGCCAGGTCTTCACCATCACCAAGTCCTCTGAATCGAAGCATCTCTAGATCAAAAAAGTCTATAACCGACCCAACCTGAAACTTTCTCTTTGTACCTTGATCATGCATCACCAAAATCCATCGGAATGCATGGGTACCTAACCACTTCAATCGCTGGTATAGTAGGATGTCCTTCATGTACATGGTTCATTCAACCTCCTGAATGTAAAACTCATGGTTTCTAGGCACCTCCTAGAGTCCACAAATGACTCACTCCTACAAGTCTTAAAGAACTCTATGATAAAGGTTTTGCACTACAAATCAATAGGGATACATGACAAAAAGGTATGCATGCCTAATCAGGTCTTGCAATGATATGCCCTTTACATGTTACATAGTTACAGGTACATATGTTACATACTCCATCCCATGGAGATACCAGGTACAAGTTCAAACATTTCAAGAACTAATACATCAAATCAATAAACATTACATCATAGAATTGCTATGAAAGTGTGACTCACATTAACATATGGCTTTGAGTCTGTTTTATTCAACACAACTTACAATTTACCTTGTTTTTCCCTAATCACTTCACTTTTTCTACTTCGAGACTACTGTGATTATCACCAAATTCCCTTGGAATAAACTCTCTGGTGTATCCAGAACAACATCTTTATTCTTCCTGCTTACCATTCCAACTCAAACTTGTGTCTGCCATCAAACTGAGGTTTCTCCAGTAAGAGCAATGCAACTCGCAGTCGTGTTGAAGCAGGAGAAGTGAAATGAATGGGGAAAAACAAGGTAAATTGTGTGAGTTGTGTTGAATAAAACAACTCAAGACCATATGTTAATGTGAGTCACACTTTTTTAGCAATTCTATGAGGGGGAGAGTAGACATTATTACACAAACCAAAATTGTTCTTGAATGCTCTATTAGACAACGAAAATATAGTACATATAAATACATGAAGCTTTGTCTCAAGATAAACAAACTACCTTGATCACGCAATCTACTTGGTTGAGCAAATATCTCAACCTCACACCAATCTAGGAAGCATCTAGTTGAAGAGAATATCTCAAATCCAACCAGTTCCAACAACTTTCCAAAGACTAGGAAACAAACTCTATATAGAGATGAACTCTACCTAATTATGAGATGAAGATTTTCATATGGTTTGATTTAATTAAAAATATAATAATTATAATAACTCAACTTGAGGGGGAATATTTGTAATAAATAAAAATAAAAATATATGTAATTATCAAATATAAATATAAACAAAATAAAAATATAATTAATTTTATATAAAAGAGAGATTTGATATTAATATATAATATAAAAATTGTGATATAAAAAAAATATGATAGATATGATATTTATAAAGAAATATAAAAAAAATTCAAATAATAGTTTGTAGGTAGTGGTTTCCAAGGGTTACAAACTCAGGGGGTGACGGTTTCTTAATCCAAAGTCTAGTTACGGGTGACAATTTCTTAGGCCAAAGGTTGAGTCATAGACACTCTAGAATATATATATATATATAAACTACAATATTTAAAATTGTATTTTTACATATGTAAGTGAAAAAATAAATATATAAAAAAACTATAATATTCAAAATTGTATTTTTACATATCCATATTTTTGTAAATTGTGACTTAAGTGAAATTATAATTATATAGTAAATACAATTCAAATGAGTTATCATTGATTCATTGGCATGTGTTGATCATCTACATATATATGGACATAAATAATAATAAGCTACACTGTCTTTATTAAAATTAATGTTGTTCATATTATCTAAATAGTCAATATTGATTTTTTTTTAAATAGAAACTCGGAGAATTTATATTATATAAAAGGCTACAAAACTTGTTATCCTTAACTTTCAAAGAAAAATGCTAGCTCCTTATCTACCACACACATAGAGTTCTTCAGTGTTCACGAACTACATGGCCATTCATCTCTAAACTTTTTTCTTAACCACCTTAATAGTGTTTCCCCACATATCCAATTCACCATGGAAATTCAAATTTAGACACTCTCTCCCCTTCCTAGATGTTCTTGTCTCTCAATTCCCTAACGACTACCTCACCCACCAAGTTTAGAGGAAGAAGACTCATACAGATAGATACCTTCATGCCCAATCCCATCACCATCCCACTCAAAAGTTTGTTGTTCTTAAAACCTTGGTTTCTCGAGCCATTTGAATATCCACTCCCCAATTCCTCGAAAAAGAACAATCCCACCTAACTAAATCCTTGATGTCCAATGGGTATTCCCTCTCTCAAATCAACAAATATTTTTGCTCATCTTGGAATCCCAATTTGAAAAATCTAACCTCTATCTCCCATCCCCTTGCTCTAATTTCTCTTCCTTACATTAAGGGAACTAATGACCACATCTCTAAAATCCTGGCTAAAACAAATATTAAGACCATTTTCAAACCCTTCAAAACCCCTCAAACAACTTTTTAGAAATGCTAAGAATAAATCTAATCTAATGCTCATCCCGAGAGTTTATTGAATTCTCTGCTCCTTTATAAAATCTTATATTGGACAAATAGGTAAATCCTTCAAAGCATGTCTCAAAGAGCACATTGTTGACACCACCCATAGTCGAATCTAAAAGTTAGCTATTTTTGAACACTCCTTCAAATAGAAACATCGAATTTTCTTTGATCAAACCAAAATCCTGGCTTCTGAGCCCTATTACTCATCTTGCGTCATTCGAGAAGCGTTGAAAATTGAAAAACATCCCAATAACTTTAATCACAATGACGACTACAAACTCAACATTGGAAATCTATTATCCATCACCTACGCCATCAAACCTAATACGGTCTCCCCCTTTTTTCAACCTTCTTATCCCTCCTAAATCTCTTAATCCTTTAGGCTTTCCTTCCCTCCCTTACTTAATAATGTCTAATTCAAACTTCCCTTGTTTTATCTTTATAAATTTAACATCACACATCCCCAAGCTCTTACCCTGATTAAAAAAAATTCATTATATTCTCTTGTATCTTCTCATCTAACCCTTTCATTTAATTTAACATTTTTTTCATATCCTGATATTTTATTTATTTTTTCATAACAATATCATTTTGGGATTTGTTTCTAATATTTCATTTAATTTAATATTTCACAACGTTCATTTTTACCCTCATGGTTTTTCCTCCTTAAAAAATGTTTACTTCATTTTTTCATCTCTATAATATTTTGTGAATATTTTAATGGCTTTCTCAACGACTATTTGATTAATTTATTTATCTCTTCATTTCCTCTTCTTAACGGGCTGATCTTGATTCTCCTTTAAAAGATAAATATCGACACTCCTTTCTAACATCATTATTGGATTTTGTCCCTGACGATGGATGGATTGTCCACTCCAAACCTTGGACGTTTCAAAACTTCCAACACAGTTTATATCCAGAAACATCAATGAGCATTACATCCCTATTCTTACTAGTATATTTTCTTTAAAAAAAATCCTACAAATTACTTTGATACAAAACATTTAACAAAAGACATGACAACTATGTGCATCTTCCAACCACATATTGGTTGGATTTGATTCCTAGTGGCCAATGTCCATGTCTTAAAAAATTTGATGCCCTTGAATGAGTCCTTGAACCTTCTAAGGGTCAAGATCCTTGAATGAGTTCTTGAACCAACACACGATTCCTTCAAGTGGGATACAAGTGCCATGAGTAGCTTTCGTGCATTGGAAATGGGCTCCTTAAAGTGGGATATAGGTGCCATGAGTGGGTTTCATGCATTGGAAATGGGTTTGGATGCCTAAACACAGTCAAGGGGGAAAATAAGGGCCTTAATCCCTAATTAAGATTCTTAATCTCAAGCACCATGAAAAAACCCTAAAAACAATTGCACAAACCCTTACTGGGGGATCTTTACATGATTAGAATTGTTGATGATTGCAACTTCATGAGAGATTCTCCAGGTCGTTCTCCTTTGGACTGAGTTGAGACAATCTGTGATGGGTGAGTCATACTCCTTTGGACTAAGTTGAGATGACGTGTGTGGTCTCTTGTCGTTCTCCTCCGGACTGAGTTGAGACGACTTGAGATGGTCTCATGTCAGACTCCTATGGACTTAGTTGAGTCGATTAGAGATATCTCTCCAGATAGTACTCCTATGGTTTATTTGAGTTGATCTGTTGAGAGTGATGTTATTGTGGTTGAGCACATGTGGACTTGTCCCTATTGGCATAGCACTAGAGGATGTGTGTATCCCTTGCTATATTGTCTAAGAGTAATATTATTGTGAAACCCTAATATTGTATTGTCAAGGGTACAAGTCGGCCCCACCATGTAAAGATAATTAATGTTATGTAAAAGATTAATTATATTATTCAGTTGTACAAGTCATCCCTATTGTTCCAATAGACACATATGTTGATGAGTTAGGTCATGTATAAATAAGAGAGATACATCCCCATTGTGGATCATATCTCAGTCTTGCAATGCATACTTGGAGAGTTTTAATTTAGTGCACACTTCTCTCCTGCACCATATTTATTGGTCATAGAAGCACCCTCTTGTGTTCTCTAGGGTTTGTGGTGTATGGGGGATCTTATCTTGACTCTATAGCAAAGGATTGTTGGGTTTTTCGCTTGATTGAGAAGGTTTTTCCTAGGATAACTTCTTGTGTTCTTGTGCATGGTTATTCTTCTTGTGATATTGGTTACTACAACTATTGTATATTGTATTGTTGCATTGTTTATGGTTCAAGTTCATGCTAAATTGAAAATAAAATACATGTGCTTGAGCTAAGAATTAAAAATTCAACATGGTATCAGAGTAATGTTCCTGAAGATCCATTGCACAAGCTATTCAGAGTTAGCCGTCACCTTCTTGCTGTAATTGCAAAAAGCCAACGAACCCATCCATTTTCCTTATCAAGATAGTTTTCACACTTTTCCCTTGAATGTTGGAACTAAATTTTGTACAGGAAGGTACGTCCTAGACCAGTGCACCTCCTGCAACTCTTAGATAAAAAATTGAAGGAGTTTTGATTTTCGGCCCTAGGGTTTCTAGGGTTTCTACAGAATTTTGGTTTTAGGGTTTCTGTAGAAAATTGGAGTATTTTTTAATCTTTTTGAGGTTCTTTTGACTCTCCAAAGGCTTATTGTTGGTATTCATAAGTCCAATGAAACCTAGGGTTTCTAGCCTAATCCTAGCCGTCAGGTTTTCTGAAGCTAGGGTTTCTAGCCTAACCGCTAGGGTTTCTGAAGAATCTGCAAACCATGAGGAACATAACTTTGGTGGAAGATAGACTTGATGGAACAAGAAACTTCAGCTCCTGGAATTCAATATTACACATCACTTTGGAAGAGGATGACCTATTGAGATTGATAGAAAAGACTCTACCAACAACAACTACCGATGAAGAGAAGGTTGAATGGAAGGCAGATGATGCCAAAGCAAAGAAGATAAGCATCTATTCAGTAAGAGATTATCTACCACCTCACATCTCTACCCTGAAGACAACTTATGAAATGTATGATGCATTGAAGAAGATGTTTGAGAGAAACAACATAAACAAATCTCTTACATTGAAACACTAAATTCAAAAATATCAAGATGACGAAAGTTGACACCATTGTTACCTTCTTTGTGAATATTTCAGAGATCAGAGATTAGCTAGGTGCCATTGGATAAAAAATAATAGACAGAGAACTTGACATGATTACTCCCAATTCTCTTCCAAGACATTGGGAACCATTACTTCAAAGTATCAGTGGAAGAGCAGATTTACCTGAATTTGATTATCTATGGACATACTGCACTCAGGAGGAAACTAGACTTATAGCCAGAGGAGTGCAAGACTACCATCATGATGAAAATCAAGCCCTTGCTTCTCATGCAAAGAGAGGAAGAAGAAACAAAAGAATTTTCAGCAAAGCATTCAAAGACAAGAAAACTTCAGCAGTTTCAGGTCATGAACATAGAAAAGACATTTCAAGGATTCAATGTTTCAGATGTGACAAGTATGGACACATTGGGAGAAATTTTCCTACCATGAAGAAAGGAAGACAACATGCATCTGCTGCATATGTTGATTCAAAACCACCTTAGAGAGATGAAGACATAAAAGATGAAGAATTATTCTTCATTTTAGCACTCTCAGGTACCGTTCCTATTGATAGTGATATTTGGTTGATTGACAGTGGTGCTTCCAAACACATGACTGTATATAGAGAACATCTTACAGAACTTGTAGAGAAAGAGTCTAGTCTGCATGTTGTGCTTGGTGAAAATGCCAGATATACTATGAAGGGAGTTGGAACTTCTTCTTTCCAACTAGATTCTGACATACCATTTTAATTAAGTGAGGTACTATATGTACCTGGGATGAAAAGGAACCTTGTCTATGTTTCTGTCTTAGAGGATAAAGGCTACAAGGTTACCTTCTATGAAGGAAACGTTCTTGCATGGCACAAGAACTCACACATGGATTCTGCTTGGGTGATTGGTGTTCGAGAAAACAGTTTGTACAGATTAATTTTCCAACCAGTTCAGGCCTTATTCCATGATATTATAAGATTGGGAGATTTATGGCATATGATACTTGCTCATTTACATTATAGAGCCCTTCCCACTATGGGGAAGATGGTGACAGGTGTTCCATAGATACATATCGAGCATGATGGCGTTTGCAGAGGTTGAGATCTTGGAAAGAATGTCAAGGGGTACTTTTCGAGCAGTGACAATAGATCCAAATGGATCTTGGACTTGATACATACAGATGTTTGTGGATCCATGACTATTGATTCCTTGAATGGATATTTGTACTATGTGCTCTTAATCGATGATCACTCTTGAAAGATATGGATTTACTTCTTGAAGACTAAGGATGGAGTCCTTGCGAGATTTCAATAGTTTAAATCTCAGGTTGAGAACCTGGCCAAGAGGAGGATCAAGGTGTTGAGATCAGATAATGGAGGAGAGTACACCTCCATGGATTTGAGTGATTTTCGTATTGAGGCAAGGATCAAGAGGGAGTGCACCATTCCTTATAACCCTCCAAGTAGATCTATAATATAAAACATGCAGCTGATGGAAGTATCGAGAAGTAGAAAGCAAGATTTGTGGCTAGATGATTCTCTCAGGTGGAGGGAATAGATTATGAGGAGACATTTTCTCATGTTGCCTGATACACTTCCATCCGTACGATTATTTATCTTGCAACATCCATGGGTTGGATACTACATCAGATGGATGTGAAGATAACCTTTCTCAATGGAGAGATTGAGGAATAATTTTACATCGAGCATCCAAATGGATTCATGATACATGAAAAGGAGTCTCATGTCTGCAAGTTGAAGAAAGCCCTGTATGGACTAAAATAGGCACCTCGTGCTTGGTATGAGAATATTTATGGATACTTGATGAGTTTGGGCTTCAAAAAGAGTGTTGTTGATCCCAACCTATACTACAACATTGTTGGTGATGAGTGCCTGATTTTGGTCCTATATGTTGATGACTTATTCCTCATTGGTTCAAAAAGCCTTATTGTTGAATGCAAGCGGGCATTGGCTTCTGAATTCGAGATGAAGGACCTTGGTATGATGCACTACGCCTTGGGATTAGAAGTGTGGCAGAGGACTGATGAGATTTTCCTGAGTCAAGGAAAATACACAGTTGAGATATTGAAGAAATTCAGGATGACAGACTGTAAATCCATGCCTACACCGATGGTGATGAATCTAAAGAAATTGAGCGAGACTTCTTTTGATTCAGGAGAGATTGATCCACATATTTACATACAATTGATTGGATCATTGATGTATCTGGTTAACACCAGACCTGATATATGCTATGTAGTGAGTGTACTCAGTCAGTTTATGAGTCATTCAAGACAGACACACTGGATAGCAATGAAGCACGTGTTGAGATATTTATGAGGCACAATTGGTTATGGATTGAGATATGCCTCTAGTGTAGACATGATATTGCAGGGATATCCCGGTGCAGATTGGGAAGGGAGTGCAATGGACCATAAGAGCATATCCAGTGGTTGTTTTACTTTAGGATCTTCCATGGTTTCTTGGTGCAGCAGGAAACTAACTTATGTGGCTATGAGTACTGCAAAATCAAATTACATTGCATTATGTGTGGCAGTCCACGAAGCAGTGTGGCGTCACAAGATCCTTGCATAATTATTGGTACATGAGATGGATTCCACCGTTATCCATTACGATAACCAGAGCTATGTGAAGCTCTCAAAGAATCACGTGTTTCACGATAAATAGAAACACATCAAGATCAAATACCATTACATCAGAGATATGGTGCAGAAGAAAGCAGTACATGTGCAGTACCTTTCAACACACGAGCAAGTTGCATATGTATTCACCAAACCACTTTCCAGGTTGAAGTTCGAGTACTTACATGAGAGACTTGGCCTGGTGGAGAATGCCTCCCTAGTTGAGAGGTAGTGTTGATGATTGTAGCTTCATGAGACATTCTCCAGGTCATTCTCCTGTGGACCGAGTTGAGACGATCTATGAGAACGCCCATGTGATGGGTGAGACATACTCCTCTGGACTAAGTTCAGATGATGTGTGTGGTCTCTTGTCATGCACCTCTAGAATGAGTTGAGATGACTTGAGATGGTCTCCTATTGGACTCCTATTGTAACGTCCCTCCACCGACGACCCTGGTCAAGTAATGCTACATAAGAAACCTTTGATTTTCCTTTACTTCTCTGATACCATTCCTGTGACATTTTCGACCTTAAACAACAAGACAGGCCATGCCACTGAGTAACTTTGCAGAAAAAATCACATATAAAACTTAACCGAAAGATAGATATGACATCTGGTATTCACACATATAAATATATGTCTATCTAATACAATTAAACATATGACAATACCTTACTCATACACATGTTCATGTGGAAGCAACATATATACAGACATTACTCATTAATTATAATGCAAATACAAATACACAACATACATCGAACAAAGAATTGGTACTTGTCTTTTAATAGGTGACCACCAACTACGTGCAGACCTTCCACAAACCTCCCAGCCTTAGAACACGCTCAGTAGTGGGTCACCCCCGAGATGGGACTAAACTCCACTGGGCAAGGGAATTCTAGCTTGGCAAGGACAACAAGGAAGTTTCACATAACAATAGGAAGGATCTTTTATCCCAGAATCCACTTATGCACACAACCTACGGACCCTCATTCCCCACATGCCTGCTCCACCCCAGGAGGGTACACCTTCACTAATACAATTCCATCGGCTACTACACCTCCCTTACCTTGGGCTTCAACAATAGGTTGGACCAGAAGTCGTAGAGTACTGTAGCTGCTACGAGACTCCCTCCAGGAGAACTCACTTCCCAAAAAACTCTCTCACCCAGGAGAGTTTCTCACAGGCCTGAAAACTTGCTTCTTTAATTCATCTCCTAAGCAATACAACAACAACATTCAACTAACACATGGGTGACAACAACAACAGAAAACGGGTATGGACACCGAAAGTGGAAACAACCAAACGATAAGACCCATCACAACTTAGGCGAATACAAATGCGTCGGGCTTCACAGGAAAAAAACATAGGACGATGTCTAGTAACTGCAGGTTACAGTCACGCATGCATCAGTGGGGAGTGTGGCTCTCTTCCAGGGTGTCTAACCTCGTGAGAGTACATACACAATGGTGAAGGATCTGTGATAGTAGTGAGAATCATGAGACTCGTGAGCATGGTGAGGGAACCCCCGAACGAGCTGACTTGCCCACCTAAAACTGCATGCACTCAAGTTGACACATGTCTCCCTAAAGCTGCATGAGTTCCACTTAACACTCATCCCCCCTTTCCCCCAAGAACTTAGGACAACATGGTTATATCAAACCTTAGCTTTTAGGAAATAATAATATAATATTATTCATTTAGAGGTAATCCCTCTAGCTTAGCCCATATTCCTAGACATGTATCCCCTTCCCCACCTAGTGGAGCTTAGTCCCCCATAACTCTTTCTTCGTGGAGGGTCTACATGTAGCAGTGTAATTTTATTAATGATATGTGTGTATTTACATATACAAAATCAGGCTCATTAGCCTTAGCATCTGGCTCACCAGCCTAATAAACACATAAGTCTCTCAGCTTATAACCACTCATATCACCAGCTTATAAGCATAATCACAATTCAGTAGGGGCTCAGCCTTGGGGTGTTACAATTTCTTCCCCTTATTTTTTCACTATCCTCAATGCAACTCTTTACACAACAACAACAAGATTTCCAAAATCTTCAAAAAGATGTGGGTACTCTACCCGCATAGCATCTTTAGGCTCCCATGTTGCATCCTCAGGACCGTACCAGGTCCACTGAACCTTTACAAGCTTTACGACTCGATTATGGATTTTCTTGCTCTTCCAGTCCAGTATGCACACAAGATGCACTTGCAAAGCGCCTTCTTGTTCCACCTGGATCACATTCCAATCAATCACATGATTAGCATCAGGTATATACGTCTTGAGCAATGAAACATGAAATACATTATGAACAGTCATGGATGCAAGCATATAAGCTATTGGTCCAATCCTTTCTAGGATTTCAAACACAAAATCTGGCTGCCAACTTGGAACAACTTCCCATCTTCAAGGAACTTATGTTGGCTTTCACCTTCAGGAAAACATGGTCACCCACTTTAAACTCTTTATGGTTTTTGCCTTTGTCTGCATAAATTTTTTGTCTGTCTTGGTCAGCCTTCAAATTCTGTTTGATCTTCAGCATTTTCTCTTCCATTTCCTTGAGAAACTGCGGCCCAACCACTGCCCTATCAGCTAAATTGTCCCAACTTATTGGGGTGTTGCACTTTCTGCCATAAAGTGCTTCAAATGGGCTCATCTTCAGTGATGCTTGATACCCATTGTTGTAGGCAAATTCTACCAAGTGTAGATAATCTTCCCATTTATATTGTTTTTCCATCACATACATCCTTAGCATGTCTTCTATCACTTGGTTTACTCTTTTTGTTTGTCCATCTAACTCGAGGTGATAGGCTGTGCTGAAGTTTAGGTTCGTTCTGAACCCCTTGAATAGTCCTCTCCAGAACTTTGAGGTGAAATTCGGGTCTCTGTCAGGAAGAATTGTCTTGGGAATACCGTGCAGTCATGCTACCTCCCTCATATATATATAAAACAACGTTATTTGCCTTGTGAGTGGTCTTCAATGGAATAAAATGGGCATCTTTAGTAAGCTTGTCCACTACTACCATGATTGCATCATGATGCTTGCTTGTTCTGGGAAATCCTGTGATGAAATCCATTTTCACCACTTCCCACTTCCACTTAGGGATGGTTAACGATTGTAGAAAATTAGTTGGGTGTCTATGCTCAACCTTTACCTTTTGACATTCCAATCATTTGGAAATAAATTCAACAACTTCCTTCTTCATGCCTGGCCAATAATATTGGATTTTGACTGCTGAAATTGGTTTTTGATATCCTTGGTGTCCTGCATAAGGTACATTGTGAATTTCTTTTAAAATCGCACTCTTCAATTCATAAGAGTTGGGTACATAAACTCTATTTCTATAAAAGAGAATTCCATCAATTCCCAATTTGAAATCTTCAGCCTTCTGCTTCATTTTACCTTGCTGCAATTTTGTTACCAATTCTATGTACTACGAATCAACTTTTGCAGCCTCATAGATTATTCCTTGAAGATTCGTCTTATACATGTTGATGGTTGTATCATGCAGTTCATTCACTCTCATGTTGAGTGCATCAACCACTTTGTTCTCCTTTCCTTTTATGTGCTTGATATCAAAGTCATATTCGCATAGGAATTCCAACCATCTTCTCTCCCTGGGATTCAATGTAGGTTGATCAAACAAATACTTCAGACCATGATGGTTTTTCCTAAGATCAAACCTCTTTCCCATGAGGTAATGTCTCCATTTCTTTAGAGCGTGTACAATGGCTGCCAACTCCAAATCGTGAGTGGTGTAGAGCCTTTCATGCTCCTTCAATTTTCTAGACTCAAAACATATCACAAACCCATTCTGGTTGATGACTCCTCCTAGTCCTTCTTTACATGCGTCTGTGAAAACCACAAAATCTTCATTCGGATCTACAATCTTTAGAATTGGAACACTGGTTAACTGTTTCTTCAATTGTTGGAAGCTTCTTTCACATTCTTTTGTCCATTGAAATTTATTCCCCTTCCTTTGCAAGGAAGTGATGGGGTGAGCTATTCTCGAAAACCCTTCAATGAACCTTCTATAGTATCCATCTAGACCCATGAAGGATCTGAATTCTGTTACATTTTTAGGTGTTGTCCACCCTTTTATGGCCTCAATATTTTCAGGGTCCACGACTATCCCTTTTTCCAATATGATATGCCCCAAATAGTGAATTTTGTTTTGATAAAATGATCACTATCTCAATTTGGCATACAGTTGATTCTCTCTTAGCACTTGCAACACCATCCTCAAATGACGCTCGTTCTCTTCTTTCGACTTGGAATATACAAGGATGTAATCCAGAAAGACAATGACAAACTTGTCCAAATATTCCCGGAAAACACCATTCATTAAGCACATAAAAACAATGGGTGCATTTGATAACCCAAATGGCACCACTGTGAACTCATAATGAACATACCTTGTTCTGAAGGAGATATTGTTGATGTCTTCATCTTTAATCCTTACCTGATGGTAACCTGACTTGAGATCTATCTTTGAAAATATCTTTGCATCCTTCAATTGATCAAAGAGATCATCAATCATTGGTAAGGGATACTTGTTCTTTATAGTCACTTTGTTCAACTATCTGAAATCAATGCACAATCTCATTGTTCCATATTTATTCTTTATGAACAATATTAAGGCACCCTAAGGGGATACACTTGGGAGGATATACCCCTTCTTCAGAATCTCTTCAAGCTGCATTTGGAGTTCCTTCAGACCTGGTGTACTCATTCTGCAGGGAGTCTTTGACATTGGGGTTGCTCTAGGCGTCAAATTTATAGAGAAATCAATATCTCTCTTTGGAGGTAGTCATGGTACCTCCTTGAACAAATATTCAAAATCTTCTAGGACTGCATGGTCCTCTAGAATTGGCACCTTATCCTTAGATGCTTCCTCCATATGAGCTGCAAATATTTGACAACCTTTCCTGTAGCATTTCTTCAACTGCATTGTTGAAATTTCTCTAATAGCAACTGCCCTAGGAATTCCTTGGACTGCTCTCTGATTTCCTTCCTCATCCAAGAAAGTGAATGCCTTGTTATGGCAGTGTAAAAAGGCTTGGTGTTGGTCCAACCAGTCCATACCAATTAGGAAATCATATGATCCTAAAGGAAATATATTCAGATCTGCCTTGGTACTTAGCCCATTCATTCCCACTAGACATGATTTAACCAACTTAACAACTTTCCTCTTGGCTCTTGTAGCTAGTTGTACCAACCAATATTTCTCATGTTTGCTTCTCAACAAGCATAATATTTCCACAAATTTAGGATCTATGTAACTATGAATAGATCTTGAGTCTATTAAAATAGTAAACGCATGGTTATTGATCATACATTCAAATCCAATCATGTGTGATTGAAACTTAGCTTGCTTGTTGTCCAGAGATGCATAGATTCTTGGTACTCTCCTGCCCATGTCCTCCACTGTTTGATCTTGCTGAACATTGTGAACAACTCTCATCTTGTCCTTTCTGTGAGGAAAATATCTATACCTATGATCTCCTTTACAACCCCAACATTCCATAGGTGTCTTCTTTGGCCTTTTCCCACCTACTTCATCCATCCCGGGCTCTCTCAAAACCGGTTGTCCTTGAGGGTTGTTCCTGAAAAATGGTGGTTTGTTTCCCTTCTACCTCTGTTCCCTCTTAAACTTCTTCTTGTCTTCCCAAGCTTTTTGTAAAGTAGGATTCTCTTTTTGCTGATCATATAAACATCTTTCTCTCCTTATGGTTTCTTCCATAGTTTTAGGATCATCATACTGCATCTTGGCACTGATGGAAGATGGCACCCCACTCAGATACCTTTGAATCTTAACTGTCTCATCCTTGATGAAGGGAAGATACTTCAACAACTCCAATAATCTTCTTTCATACTCATCAATGGATAGACTTCCCATCTTGAGTTCAAAGAATTCTTTCATTTTTTTGTCATAATACCTCTTAGTTAGGTACTTCCTTTCAAAAAGTATCTTGAATTCCATCCATGTAACATTCTTCTCTCTTACGTGTTGTACTTTCACAAGTTGATCCCACCATACAGATGCCTTCCCTTTGAGTTGATAGATGAAAATTCTTCCTTCCACGTGAGAAGAATAATTATGCAATTGAAAATACTTTCTCATGCCCAATGACCATGTCTCTGCATATTTATCCTTCTTGTGCTCCCCATCAAACATAGGAGGTTTGATTTTGTTCATTTCCCCTCGTAGCTCATCTTCCCCATACCTCTTATGCTTCCTAACATGAGATGCACTTGAGTTGCTCTGTGCTCTCTTATTGGAATGCCTTAGGGAGTGCTGGTGATGCCGACTAATACTTCTTGTTCTTATGGGACTTCCTGATTTGCTTGAGCCACTCTCCTTATCCAATTTCTTTTCTATTCTTTCCAGGATCTGCATCAACTTCACATTGAATTCTCCCTGTTGCTCCCTGGATTTCATGAGCTTTTTGTTATCTGCTCGGTGAGTTTCTACATCTTTCTGCAAATTTTTAATGATTTTCTTCATGTTCTCTTCTTTATCTATCTCTTCTCCATGCCCATTGGAGTTCGATCCTTCAACTCCCAAATGGACATCCATTCCTCTCACTTCATCCTCCAAACTATAGGCATCATGTGCCTCCTCCATGCTCTGCACTATGAAACAACTCGGTTTGGCCCGTCAATTGTTAACTCTGCAAAAATGTGCAGTCAACCGGATTTTTTTCAGGCTATCAGTCTTTAATAGTTTTCCAGAATAAACCAGTCTATTTCAATAAAAAAAATATCATATTCCATTTTCTGCAGGTCTTGGTCGGTCAAGAACCCCTCGGGCTTCAATCTCTAAGCACCGTTCTGTTCTACAATCAATTTCAGGTGCTAGCCCCTTTTCTTCAGCCCTTGGTTTGCATGTGACCATGGCTATGACCCAATGCTTGTGACTTGGGAGCTTATCTGGAACCCTGAAACTTCAGCTCCGAGTTTTGGAGGATTTCAAAGCACATCACAACAAATCTCTCAGAGTGTTAGATTAGCGAACTCACAAAGTAGGGTGGATCAATAGTCCACGTCTCTTAGCATCCAACAACTGATACTTGCTATGGAACTCCAGGCTTCAAGTTTCTGGGACTTCAGAGCTTCGGGGCTCCGGGACTTTAGATGATTCCACCTTTGCTCAACCCAAAAATCCCGAACTGCGAGTCTTCGCATACTTCCACGTTACCCCGGTGACATCATCGCGTCACTTTACTTCGGTGTAACTGAACTTCAGGGTTTCTTCCTCCCATTCCATCACGAGCCATTTCTTTCAGAGTGTCCAGTCTCTAGACTTCATGATCTGGCACCACGTGTCCACTAGGGCCCACAGTTTTTTTGCTTGAACTAAAAGATGCCGAAAAGTCACATCAAACTTTATAATTTTCAAATTGTGGGGACATGGGTCGATGGTTTTGGAGTAACTCGTTGATCGTTCCACAATTGTCCCCACACTGACACGTACCCCTTCTGAGAAACAATGGTTTGGATTGCGGGACTTCCTTGTAGAATTATATGTCATGCATCTTCGATCTCCGCAATGCCTCCTAGCCCTCGATCTTGATATATTGTGACCAAGTTAATGCAAGCCCGATCCAGCTAACTTCTTTGCCAAGTTTAACTACCTTGTATCACCTCCAGGAGAGCTACATGGTAGGACACACGAAACCGAAACGTGGTCCAATCAGGCGGGTGATAATGTCACATTCTAACTGTATTTCAATCTTACAAGGTTCTTAACTCACTAACATGTGACACACATCCCATGTGTCCACATCATCCTTAGTGACGTTAGTAGGCCACGCCACTTCAAGACTTCGGGCTTCAGAAGATTTCACCTTTGCATACCTCGTTTCTCCCAAACACCGAACTTTCTTACCTTTCTCTCTTTTTCTCTTGGCTTAACCCTGCGGTTATGATCCATCTTTGGTGAAATCCAACGGTAAACACTCCCCCCCCCCACCAGATCTACGGTGTAGATCCTCTTCGGGACTTCGAAACTTTGGCTTCGACCCTTTCTGCTCTATTACACATAAAATTCGCTGAAGTCGCGAAGTCCGAAGTAATTAGGGGTTAATATTCATGTACCTTTCTCCAGATATGACGATTGTGAAGGGTCCTCCTTCTCCCAAACAGATCCCATGACCCAACTTCAAACCTTGCGGTTCCAAACCCACGATTATTGCAATATCTTTTTTCTGCCACCATCCCATAAACTGTTATACCTCTTGAGTTTCATAACACAGCCAAGGTATTCTCTTGGCACTCTGGAATGCTCTGCAATTCAATTTTGTCCCTTTCGACAACAATTCCATTTGAAATCTTGTCTCGCTAACCACTAACATGGCCCATCCAGGCTCAATGTTGAAACCTTGGCTTTAATACCAATTTGTAACGTCCCTCATCCGACAACCCCGATCGGGTAACGCTACCGAAGAAACCTTTGATTTTCCTTTACTGCTCTGATACCATCCCTGTGACATTCCCAACCTTAAACAACAGTCTAGGCCATGCCACCGAGTAACTTTGTGGAAATAATCACATATAAAACTTAACCGGAAGATAGAGATAACATCTGGTATTCACACATATAAATATATATCTATCTAATGCAATTAAACATACGACAATACCCTACTCATACACTTGTTTATACGAAAGCAACATTAACACCTACATGTAACATATATAGACATGCATTACTCATTAATTATAATGCAAATACAAATACACAACATACAACGAACAAAGAATTGGTACTTATATTTTAATAGGTGACCACCAACTACATGCAAACCTTCCATGAACCTCCCATCCTTAGACCATGCTGCTCATCGCGCTCAGCAGTGGGTCACCCTCGAGATGGGACTAAAATCCACCGGGCAAGGGAATTCTAGGCTTCGCAAGGACAACAAGGAAGTTGCAAAGAACAACAGGAAGGATATTTTATCCCAGGAGCCACTTATGCCCACAACCCATAGACCCTCATTCCCCACACGCCTGATCCACCCCAGGAGGGTACACCTTCACTAACACAATTCCATCAGCTACTACACCTCCCTTACCTTGGGCTTCAACAACAGGTTGGACCGAAAGTCTCAGAGTATTGTAGATGCTACGAGAATCCCTCCAGGAGAACTCACTTCTCAACAAGCTCTCTCACCTGGGAGAGTTGCTCACAGGCCTGACAACCTGCTTCTTCAATTCAACTCCTAAGCAATACAACAACAACATTCAGTTAACACACGAGTGACGACAACAACAAAAAACATGTATGGACACCAAAAATGGCAACAACCAAATGCTAAGACAGAACACGACTCATGCGAATACAAATGTGTTGGGCTTCATAGGAAAAACACACAAGATGATGTCCAGTAACTGTAGGTTACAATCATGCGTGCATCAGTGGGGAGTGTGGCTCTCTTCTAGGGTGTCTAATCTCGCGAGAGCAAAGACGCAATGGTGAAGGATCTATGACAGTTGTGAGAATTGTGAGACTCGTGAGCATGGTGATTGAACCCTCGAACGAGCTGACTTTTCCACCTAAAACTGCATGTTCTCAAGTTGACACATGTCTCCCTGAAGCTGCATGAGTTCCAGTTAACACTCGTCCCCCCTTTCCCCCAGAAACTTAGGACAACATGGTTATATAAAACCTTAGCTTCTAGGAAATAATAATATGATATTATTCCTTTAGAGGTAAGCCCTCTAGCTTAGCCCCTATTCCTAGACACTTATCCCCTCCCCACCTAGTGGATCTTCGTGGAGGGTCTACACGCAACAGTGTAATTTTATTAATAATATGTGTGCATTTACATATACAAAATCAGGCTCATTGGCCTTAGCATCTAGCTCACCAACCTAATAAAAACATAATTCTCTCAACTTATAACCACTCGGCTCACCAACCTATAAGAATAATTACAATTCAGCAGGGGCTCGGCCTTGGGGTGTTACACCTATGGACTTAGTTGAGTCGACTGGAGATGGCTCTCCAGATAGTACTCCTATGGATTTATTTGAGTTGATATGTTGAGAGTGGCGTCCCTATGGTTGAGCACATGTGGACTTGTCCCTAGTGGCAAAGCACTAGAGGATGTGCAGATCCCTTGCTATATTGTCTAAGAGTAAGATTATTGTGAAACCCTAATTTTGTATTTTGAAGGGTACAAGTTGGCCCCACCATGTAAAGATAATTAATATTGTGTAAAAGATTAATTTTATTATTCATTTGTAAAAGTAGGCCCTATTGTGACAACAAACACATTTGTTGATGACTTAGGTCATGTATAAATAAGAGAGATACATCCCCATTGTGGATCATATCTCAGTCTTGCAACATATACTTGGAGAGTTGTAATTTAGTGCGCACTTCTCTCGTACTTCATATTTCTTGGTCATAGAAGCACCCTCTTGTGTGCTCTAGGGTTTGAGGTGTGTGGGGGATGTTCTCTTGACTCTATAGAAAAGGATTGTTGGGTTTTCCCCTTGATTAAGAAGTGTTTTCCCAATATAACTTATGTTTTTCTTGTGCATGGTTATTCTTCTTGTGATCTTGGTTACATCAGCTATTGTATATTGTATTGTTGCATTGTTTATGGTTCAAGTTCATGCTAAATTGAAAATAAACTACATTTGCTTGAGCTAAGCATTACAAATTCAACAAGAATTAGATCCACAAAAGAAATGGATTGTCCTCTAGCTCAGGTTCAGGCAAGGAACTCAACAAATAAATGGTCTAGTAATGAAAGAAAGATACATGGATGTAGTTGATGAGGTAAGAGACAATTTGATGGCATGAAAGGCCCCGTGCCAAACCAATTGGTGTTCATACCTCCACACAGTGTTTCACTGTCAAAACAAGCACGAGAATTAAGTGAAAGGAAGAAAAAAGAAGATAAATAAAAACATGAAAGACCTATACACTAAAGTTGTATTGGAAAAGAAAAAATAAGAAGGCTCATGATAGACTTGGTGGAATCTGAAGAGTTGGGGATGCCTAGCCTTCTAGATAACCCCCTATCATAACCATTCTTCAATAAAATCATGCACAACAAGTCTGTAGGGTTTATTTGGAAGAGATTGAGAGGGATTGTTAATGGAGTTCTTATGTGAAGATAGTGAATGAACCAAAGAGTGAGATTGATTTGTAACATTTGTTGAGAAATAAAAGATTGGCCAAAGCCAATAGAATGTTAGTTTTCTCATTTGGGTTTCCAGGGTAAGTATTGTGTTCACGGTGTCATGAATTTGTTGTGTGATTGTGTCTAATGGTTTTTCGATGGTATTGTTACTTTCAATAATGTTAAATGAATTGTGATGAAAAATTATAGATTAACTTATTTTTAATTCATTTTTCATCAAAAATGTGTGATTTGCATTTTTTTCAACAATTTTTAAAGGGTGTTTTTTTTTTCAATTTAATTATTTTCTTCGTGTAAATTATTAAAAAAATAAAATTAATTAGTAAATAAATTATCAAGTAATAACACTTTTAGATCTAGGATCTGATTTTCAGTGTTTTATTTGCAGTGGTGTCAGTAGTCAAGGTCACAGTTTCAATTAGATCATATTTTTAACTCCAAAAAAAATAATAATAAATAATGGTGCTATCAGTAGCATCGCAATGTCAAGGTCACGATTTAAAAAAAAATCACAATTTTAACCACTTCTAAAAAACTTAATGCTACCGGGAGCACCACTTTTTGAAACAAGAGTAAAAATGCAACCTCTAAAAAAATGAAAAACTCTAGAGAGGTCTCGTTAAGTTGGTAACTTTGTTTAAATCAAAGGTGATGGATGAGATTCATCTAAGGAACATTACGAAAACTAAGGAAAATCTTAGGTTGACACTTCGTAATAGAGGCCTTATTTACCATTGCCTCCCTTCATTTTCTCTTCTTGTCAACTCATAAGTCATTTGTGTTCTTTACAACCACCTTGAACCATTTCATAATATAATCGAACTATGTCTATATATTCATTAGTTGGACCTTGACCTTGAACTCCGCACAAAAATATATATATAGAACAAATTTACAATATTACTTCATAGAAATATTAATTTAAACTCACTTACTATAGAGTTATATACCATCTAATTTAATACCTTTCTAAAGTCAAAACAAAAAAGTTGTATGCTTCCCAAATGTTTTCCACTTACTAAACAAGGTGATTTAATTATTAAACTACTTTTCAATAAACATTTAACTAACATTCTAACAAATAAGTTGTTTAAAACAACGTGGTAATATGTTTTTTAAACTTTATTAATGTAATTTTTCCTTTATAATAAGGTAATATAACGTTGTAATATGTTTTTTAAGTGTTTAATATCATTCTTGAAAAAAGTAAAATACTTTCATTAAGGTGCATTATATTGTTGAAAACAATCGCTAACCCAAGTTGTCATTAAGGCGCATTATATTGTTGACGACAACAACTAACCCAAGTATTAAGAATGGGTCACCACTGATCTACCAGTTATTATTTCAGAAGGGCTAGTTGATGCCAATGTTGTAGGGAACTTTTCTAGTGAACCCGTGGATGAAAAGGATGCCCAACCTGGTATTAGGAAATCGAACCTAGGAGAAAGCTCGATGGGAGTTATCCTGGATACTTTGGTTCCTAATTATAGGGAGACGTTGTCACCAACACCTATTCCTACTTATCAGGGGAGGTCGATTTTTAGAAGGGAGGAGTCGGTTGGTGCAAAGGACTTGTGTGATAGGGTTGGGGAGGTTCTTGGGAAGGAATTCACCTATTCGAGGGGTTTGGTCTTGGAGATCTCTCCTATTAAAACCAGGAGTGCCCGGAAAAAATCATGGTCGGTTTTCACTAATCATGTAACACCTACCACCAACATCACTGATAATGGGGCGCTTAGAGGCATGCAATCCCTAGATAGGGAAAAGTCATGATCCTTCTCTCCATAAACATCAGAGGGGTGGGGGGCGCCCTAAAATATTCTTCCACGCGTCGGCTACTAGATAGGACTTTACCTGATATTATTTTTCTTCAAGAAACTTTGGTTGGTGAGAAGAGGGCTCGATTTTTCATAAATTCATTTCGACCTTCATGGTTAGTTTTTGCGGTTAATTCAGTTGGCAAGTCTGGGGGTATTTTGGTGACTCGGGATCCTTTAAAGTTTAATCTTGTTCCTTTCCTAAGCTGTGGGGGTATTCTGTTGACAGGTACATGTTGTGAAAATAAAAGGCAGTTATCTCTTTTGAACGTTTATGGTCCTTGCATAGACAAAACCTCCTTTTGGGACAAGGTATCCGATAAGGGCTTCCTAGCCAGTACAAATCTCATAGTAGAAGGGGATTTTAACTTTACGTTAAATGTTGATGAGGTATGGGGTGATACAACACATCATGACCAGTTAGCAGGGTATATAAAAGCTATTTTTCAAATAAATAAACTTGTTGATATTTTACTTGAGAAAGTATCTCCTATGTGGAAAAATGGAAGATCGAGATCTAAGAGTATCTCAAAGAGGTTGGATTAGATTTTTTTATCATAATTTATAGTGAAACTTTCAGGGAGGTATAGGTCTTGGGTCACATACCCCTTCCTTTCGAATCATGCACAAGTTATCCTGCAGTTAGAAACAACAACTCATTTGTCATCCTTCCCTTTCAAATTAAATTCGACGTGGCTGAAGGAAACTGATTTTACTCAAATTGTCCATGAAGTCTGGAATGACTAGCTCTTCTTACAAGAAACATGTATATAGAGAAGACTAGTGTGGAAATTGAAATATTTGAAACAAAGGGTCAAAATTTGGGCAAAGCAGCAGAGATTGCAAAAAAACTTAAGATTAGAGCAGCTGGAGGAGGATCTCCAGGACTCATTTCAGGAGATCTCAAGGGGGGAAAGGAGAATAGAGATAGAAAACCACATAAAGACCTTAGAGGAAGAACGTAACCGAATACTTCTGGCAGAAGAGGAGCTATGGAGACAAAGGAGCAGAGCAATTTGGATAAAAAGAGGGGACCAAAATACAATTTTTTTTCATCATTTTGCTAGTTTCAGAAGGAACAACAAACACATCTGGGAATTGATGACTGAATATGAGCAGGTTCTAACTGGGCAAGAGGATCTTAAAAAAGAGGCTTACAGATTTTACAAAAGATTCTTTGAGGAGTCAGGCCATAAAAATACTATTGATCATGTTTCTGTAGTAAAAAAATACCCCCGATTAGTCGAGGAGGAGGAAACTATACTTCTTGAAAGACCATGTACTAAGGAGGAGTTATGGGAAGTTCTCAAAGCATTTGCAAAGGACAAAAGTCTGGGACCTGACGGTTGGATGATCGAGTTCTTCATTCACGTATTCGATTTGGTTGGGGATAAGCTGTTGGAGGTGGTTGGGGACTCCAGGATCAGAGGTGAAGTGGTTAGAGCCATTAATTCGATTTTTTTGGATCTCATACCAAAAATGAGCAAACCAACCACATTTGGAGACTTCGGACCCATAGCATTGTGTAATCTATGTTACAATATTATTGCAAAAATTGTAGCGAATATGATCAAACCTATTCTCTTTAGGACTTTATTTGGTGAACAACTGAGTTTTTTAAAAGGGCAACAAATTATAGATGTCGTTGGTACTGCCCAAGAATGCTTACATAGCATTAAGTTGAAAAATTTGTAGGCTTTAATTTTGAAACTTGATCTAAAAAAATCTTATGATTGTATTAATTGGGATTTTTTAAGATTGATCTTATTACAAACAGGTTTTGGTATTTTGACCACCAAGTGGATAATTGGTTGTTTGTCTAGTGCAACTATTGCGGTTCTGATCAATGGGGAGACTACCTCTTTCTTCCAGAATGGTAGAGGATTGAGACAAGGCTGTCCCCTTTCCCCATTACTATTCATTTTAGTGATGGAAGGTTTTAGTTTGCTTCTAAAGAAAAGCCAGGCTAAAGGGAAATTAACTGGTGTGAAGTCTCAAGATTAGTAAAGATCCTCCATCTTTTCTTTGTGGATGATGTTCTTAGAATGACAAAAGCTACACTTCGGGAATGGAGGGAGATTGAAATTATCCTAAAGATCTTTTGCAGAGCATCGAGTATGATGGTAAACATGAAAAAGTCCACCTTTCATTATTCAGGTCTTCGAGGGGAAGACTTAGAAAATTTTAAAGTTGCTTTGTCTTTCAACTTCATTGAACTCTCCGAAGGTTTTATATATCTAGGTTATTTTCTCAAGATTGGTAGTTATAAAGTTGAAGACCGGAGGTGGTTAGTTGCAAAATTTGGAAAAAGGATTGGTCACTGGTGTAATAGATGGATTTCGCTAGGTGGGAGCTTAGTGCTAGTAAAATCTGTTTTAGAAAGTCAAGTTGTGTTTTGGATGGCTCTGGCGGCCATTCCTGTTTCAATTTTTAACAAGATTAGGTAACTAATATTTTCCCTCCTTTGGTCGGGTTGTAGTGAAAAGCAACATATACACCTTTGCAGTTGGGATTCTATTGCTAGACCAAATATTTTAGGAGGTTGGAGTTTTCGAAACATCTTCTTATTTAATAAAGCGCTAGCAACAAACTCTCTTTGGCGTGTTCTGATGAAGGAAGGGATGTGGCACGGATTCATAAAGGAAAAATACCTTCCTCACTACTCGGTAGCTACCTGGCTCGGGTTGGATTCATATAGAACGACTAATGCCTCACAAATTTGGAAAAATTTGCTAAAATCCATGCATATTATCCAACATTGGCTGAGTTGGAAACCTGGATTTGGTCATTCGGTCCTCTTAAGAAAGGACTCGATTCTGGGAATGGGGAAATCCTCTCTCATGTCACAAGAACTACTATTTTCTTTAAATCAAAGCAATATAAGCTACCTCTTTCAGGCTAGAGGAGACATTCGACCAGGGACATTATTTTCACAGTGGAAACATAGTACAGAACTTGGCCTCATGTGGATTTTGGTTATCGAATGGGATCACTTTTGCAAGGCTTTAATTGGGTCGGGGATCCAGATACAGGACCGCAATGATGAACTACATTGGATTGGGGGTGATAAGTCAGGGATAATTTCTGTTAAAAATATATATGGGGCTATAACTTCAAAAATCTGGCAACAAAAAATTACAGGATGGAGGAGGAACATTGGAACTGGAATCTTGCTCTAAAAAAAATACTTTTTATTTGTTTAGCAGCAAAAAACAAAATACTTACCTAGGATAATCTTCAAAGTCGAGGTTGGGAAGGCCCTAACATTTGTCATTTATGTCTAAAGGATTCTGAAACAATTAACCATCTTTTGGTAAAATGTTATTTTACCTAACAGATTTGGCCCAAAATTTTAAGAGGGCTTAAGTTAAGGACTCTATGGGAGGGGAACTCTATAAGTGAATGTTTCGATTACTGGACAAAGAAGGAGTCTAAGTATCCAACTCTGTCTTGCCTTGTTAGCTGGCACATTTGGTTGGAATACAATAGGACAATCTTTGAAAAAGGAAGCCCCTCTATCAACACAGAATTTATAAGACCTTTGAGGGTATTAAAAGTTTAAATATTACTAAAAAAGTGCCACCTCATAGACCCAAAAAGACTCCCTCACAAGATTGGGTGACAACAGGCTGGTTTGACGGAGCAACCCAAAAAAATGGGCAACAGAGTGGAGTAGGAGGTTTGATTAGACCGATGAGAATACAGTGTATAAATGGACTTTCAATTGTGGTGTAGGCACCAACACAAGAGAATAAATTCTTGGAGTTTGGGTGACTCTCACACTGGCAACAAGGCTTAATATTGTTGATTCGCAGATTCTTGGAGACTCCAATATCATAATCGACTCGCTAAACAACAAAGGAAATTTACAAGTAAATGCTTTAGAATGCTGGAAAGACGGGATCAGAGAACTCAACAATGCCTTTTCTTCAATCTCCTACACACATATTTATCGTGAATCAAACATGGAGGTTGACTTTCTTTCAAAGAAATCACTACAAGAGCAGGAAGGGAAAATAATATATAATAAGTGGTTAGATGATTATGAGGGACCAACACTTTTTCTTAAGCTTTTTTAGAATACCAAAGAAGTAACAAGCAAATTTGTGAGTTATTTTTGACATTTCTATTAGAGATGGAGTCTCTTATTTTTGTATAAAAACTTTTGTGATCGTTCAGGATGGATGGAAGTGACACTGTAGTAAATTTTATGTAATGGTTGATTAAAGTATAGCCTGGCTTATAGTTTTTTTAAGGGAACCAAGGGACTGTGGCTCATCTCCTCTTGAGAGAAAGTATGTATGTTTGGTATCCATACAATATTATATAAATTATAATGAGAAATTTTATGTTGGAAACTTATAAAGTGTAATGCTTTTTAAAAAAAATCATTTTTAAAAAATGAAAGTAATAGATAATTATTAATTATGTTGGTTACCAATATCAATATATTTGCTTGTGATAATCACCATTGTATTGTTTATGTTTGAGTAATTATTCTTTACCTTTTTTTATTAGAAGTTTGAGATTTTTTTAATGATTTTATTTGGAAAAAGAAATTTATACTTCTTTAACAATTATTGGAATTGTTTTTTCTCTTCCACAATTATTTTAATTTACATTATTATTTTTCATAAATTATCTTAATTTCATAAGTTTTTCTTAATTTGGATCATTGTTTTCTCATAAATTAATTTCAAAATGCGTTAAGTTTTAAAAAAATATCCAAAAGTACCTTGGTGTGTTTTTGTTCTTTTATGTGTATCACTATGTAACCCATAAGTTTTTCTTAATTTGGATCATTGTTTTCTCATAAATTAATTTCAAAATGCGTTAAGTTTTAAAAAAATATCCAAAAGTACCTTGGTGTGTTTTTGTTCTTTTATGTGTATCACTATGTAACCCTTGGTCTCTTGTTTTAAGAATTTTGATTTTGAAATCCTAAAGTTCTAAGTTGTAATCACGAATACTTTTTTTTTATCTTGAATTTCAGTTTTTTTATATCCATAATTGAGATTGATTTTTTTTTAAA
This sequence comes from Picea sitchensis, assembly GCA_010110895.2. Classification (NCBI taxonomy): domain Eukaryota; kingdom Viridiplantae; phylum Streptophyta; class Pinopsida; order Pinales; family Pinaceae; genus Picea; species Picea sitchensis. Next base: position 93,136 of record SNQJ01S0031573.1, on the reverse strand, counting down.
TATTATTTTAATTATTTATATTTTATTTAAATTAAAAAAAATGAAATTATGAAAAAAACAATGAGTAATAATATTATTTATATTTTATTTAAATCTTTTAAGAAGATGGAGTTATGAAAACAAAACAATGATCAATAAAATAAAATTATATATATATATATATATATATAACCAAAAACCATTTTATTTTTTATTTGTTGTATATATATATATATATATATAACCAAAACCATTTTATTTTTATTTGTTGGAAAAAATATAATCAAGATTATAGAAACTATTTTATGTAATAAAAGATTATAGAAACTATTTTATTTGTTTGAAAGAATGGAATAAAAGATGATGTATATAATTTGAGATATTTATAAAATTTAGTTTAAATTAAATGATTTAAAAAAAAAATTAGGAAAATCTTCGAGATTAGAAGTTATTATAACAATATACTTGTTATGAGTTTAAGATGTTAATTATAAATGGGAATTGAATTCTCCCCATTTCAACCCCAACCTCATATGAGGGTGGGAATGTGGGCAAATATAGAGTAAATCTTAATAATATTTACTCTATATGAAGGTGAGGGTGACGGAATATAGAGTGAATTTTAAGATTATAAAGATTATAGAAACTACTTTATTTGTTTGAAAGAATGAAGTAAGAGATTATGTATATAAAATTGAGATATTTAAAAAATTTAGTTTAACTTATATGATTTTTTTTTTTAAGTTCAGGTTACAAAGTGTGGGGAAAATCCTCGAAGTCATTATAACAATATACTTGTTATGAGTTTAAGATGTAAATTGTAGATTGAATTCTAGTGAAGCCGATAACAATCATTCCTCTCAACTATCCAATCTAAACACAATTAACAAATGATATAAGATGTTATATATAAACCATAATGATTAAAGAAATTATACCATTAAATGAGCCAATCATCTAAATTCTTAATAACTTCACAAAATAATTATTTTTTAAATCCAACTCTATTATTGAAGTCATCGATAATAATTAGCCTACTACACAAGATTTAATGTTGCGACGTATATACCAAGACAATCCAACTATATATATACCAGCCATCCCCAACATTAAAGCCTGCGGAGGAGGTTAGTTATTGATCGCCTATTATTGAGGTAGTTACAAGCAGTTACAGTTGGAGAGAATATGCTTTGTTTTTTTTTTTATCAGTCATGGGATCCTCGGGAGTAAGTGAATACATGACGTAACTCCATTGCTATTAATAACTTCACAACTGCTGGTGCATAACGATTAGCTACCTAGCGCATTCCAGGTGGCTAATCCCCTTGGATTGTGGATTGCCGCAAAGGAAGAAGGTTCATGCATGCAGCTATTTCGCCTTGCCTGCTACTTCTGTGAGTCCATAAATTCAGAATGGAAGTGAGGGTTGCATAGTATGAAACAGTGAGAAGAGACCTAAAATCATGAGCTGGTTTATGGATGGCGAAGAGAGTGGGCAGTTGTTCCAAATGGTGTATGTTGATCCGAGTAGTGTGAGATTCACTCAGAGGTCCATTGCCTGCCATTTCAACGAGGGATATGAAGACTTATCTCTGGAGGAGGTGCGAGATAGAATTCACAAGGGAAGGATGCGAGCCTCTGATTTTCCTCCCATACAAGTATATCGAGATGAGAACAGTACCTTCTGGTCCAAGGACAACAGGAGATTGTGGGTGTTTCGGATGGCCGGCGTTACCCGCATTGCAGTAGAGCTTTTAGTTAACCTGTTCTTCAGGATGCCTCCTCCAGGTGCTCAGCGGGAAGAGATGTCTCGTCCTCATTATTTTCCAATGCTCAGAGGGAAGGCTGTAGGTTTTAGGCAGCAGTACCAGTAATGCATGAGTTGCAAGATTTTGTTGTTGAAAAGCTTATTGAAATTTTGTATGAGTTGCAAGATTTTGTTGTTGAAAAGCTTATTGAAATTTTGTATGAGTTGCAAGATTTTGTTGTTGAAAAGCTTATTGAAATTTTGTAATCCACCAGTCTTGAAGTGGGATGTAGATCGATTTATATTGGCACTGTGACCTCTGTTTCTAGATTTCCTTCTGTAGATTCATCTTATCTATTAAGCATCCAATATTTTTGAAATCTTTTTCATTACATCTAGAGAAGCAGAATTTGTCACACAATGGTAAGCTGATTTGAAATATATGTTTATTGATCTTCAATTGCATGCAAAGTATTTCCTTTGTGTTCTTCCATGACATTTAAAAATTGATTCAGTTCTTCCATGGCATTTAAAAATTGATTCATTATTTCATGATTTAAATATAATAAGCAGAGCTTTTGATCATAAGAGGTAAATATTTTGATGTACATTCAAAATATTTTTAAATCCATCAAACCTTTAAGATTTGGATGTCTTCAAAATTAGAATTGTAGAATAAAAGCAGCCTAACCTCTTCATTGAGTTTTGTTTTGTTAAGATTTGGTGACAACGTATTCCTTCAAGGATGGATTTGGATCTTATTATTCTGTGTTGGTTACAACTAAAAAAATGTGTTGTAATCTTCATGATCTAAATAATAAGACAACCGATGTCTATGCTTGGTGGATGTAGCCCAACGTTTGGGTAAACCACGTGAAATCTCTTTATTTCTTATATGTGTGATTATTAATTATCATATGTGAATTATGTTTTCCGCATTTGCAATTCTAACAAGTGATATCAGAGTTGGTTGGAGAAGAGGGTGTCACGAACGTCAAATTCTCAAAAAAACCGCATAAGTAAAACCTGTGTACACTGCATCGATCTCCACATCGTCGCAAGAGCCTCCTCACAACCCTTCCATTTCTTGAAAATTCTTGAGCACATTGCACCCTGACTTTATCGGAAGAAGCGACGACCCATTGAAGCACGTCGCAACCGTAGTGGCAGGTGCGATGACCCATTGAAGCACCTTGTAGGGCACTCACATCGGGAGGTGCGACGAATCCCTAAAACTCCGCGGATAAGAAAACATACGCATGGAGTTTGTTTTTTAGGGAAAGGTATGAAGTTATGGCTTTTATGAGAGTTGACTTTTAATTAAGCACTAAATATTTTGTTTTTAAAAAAGAGTCGTATAAGAGTGAGGATGGTTTTTTAATGAAAGGGTGGAAGAATTAAAATGGTGGATGGCTATTCATTTGAGAAGTTGAGTGTTTTTAAAAGGTTTAAAGATATATATACATATTATATATTTTCTTTTGGCTCAAATCTTTTTTGGTTTAATTTTTTAAATCATATTTTAAAATTTCTTTTTTGAATTATAATATATTTCTCATAATGTAAAGCTTACTTTATAAGCAGTGATGTGGGTATTAGGAGATTTTGTACTAATGGTTAAGATGCAGAGTTTCCACAAGGGTTGTAAAAAGAATTGGTAGGCAAGTCAAAGAAACCAACAACCATGACAAATGAGAAATGGGAAGATCTATATGCAAAAGGTCTTAGTACCATTTGTTTATGTCTGGCGAATGATGTTCTGTTTAATATCGTAGGAGATGATACAACATCAGGCTTATGGAGCAAGTTGGAAAGTCTATATATGACAAAATCCTTGACGAGCAGAATCTACTTGAAGAGACGGTTGTACAGTTTGTGGATGAAAAAAGGTACAAAAGTTGTTGACCATTTAAATACCTTCAATACCCTTATAGTTCAATTGACTAGTATGGAAGTTCAATTTGAAGATGAAGATAAGGCTATTACACCATTGTGTTTGTTGCATGAGTCTTGGGATAATCTAGTCACCTCTATTAATTTTATCTCAATAAATGTTTTAGATTATGACTATGTTGTGGGATCTTTGTTGGTCGAGGAGATGAGGAGAAAATCTAGTCAAGAAACCTTAACTTCAGAAGCGATGTTGGTCAGAGGTCGAACTAAAGAGCAGAATGAGAGAAGTTTTTCTCGATCTAAGTTAAGGCACAAAAAGGGTAAAGCAAAATGTTGGTACTATGGAAAAACATGACATCTTAAGAAAGATTGTTGGAAAAGAAACGAATCTGAGGAAAACTCTACGAAGGAAACAATATTGGCTGTAACAAATTGAGGTATAATTGATCAAGTTTTATCTGTTTCTAGTAATTTACAATATCAAGAAGAATGGTAGTTAGATTCAGGTGCCTCCCGCCACATGTGCTCACATAGAAATTGGTTCATTTCTTACCAATATTGATGAGGGTGTAGTGTTTATGGGAAATAGTATTCTCTGTAAAACTGTTGGGGTTGGCAGTATTAGAATCAGGATGTTCGATGGTATTGTTAGGGAATTAATGGATGTTAGATATGTACCTGAGCTTAAATCAAATTTGATTTCATTGAGAGTTTTGGATTCTTGTGGATATAAGTATACAGGTAAAGGTGGAACACTCACATTGTCGAAAGGTAGTTTAGTAGTGATGAAGGCAAAAAAGGTTGATAACCTTTATAAGATGGAAGGAAGTACTGAAGTAGCATCTGAAGTGACAGATGTATCTTCTTGTTTATGGTAGAAGCATCAAGGTCATAAAAGAAAGAAAGAATTGCAGGTACTGGTAAACGGTAAATCATTTCCAGACTTAAAATCTTTATTTCTGAATTATTGCTTGTTTTATATTTCTGCAAGTTATGATGGTGGTATAAAGGGATGTTGTGTGTGTGATCCTACTTCTCACAAGGTCATCATTGACAGAGATATAATATGTATGGAACAACCAAAAGGGTTGATTCAAGATTGCAACAATAAATTTGTTTGCATGCTAGATAATTCATTGTATGGCCTATTGGTACCCAAGCAAATATACAAGAGGTTTGAATCCTTCATAGTAAGTTCGAATTTTTCAAAGGGTAGAAATTGCTATACAATTTATAGTACATTCACAATCTTGATGTTATTTTTTGATGATATGCTCGATGCAAGACAAAGCATGGATAAAATAAGTAAGAAAATGACTCAGGTGGACAGGACAATTCAGATGAGGGATCAAGGAGCAACAAAACAAATTATGGGCATGGAAGTATATAGAGATGGTAATGGTAAGTTGTGGTTGGAGTTCAGTATGAACATTGTAAAACCAGTTGTTATCCCTCTTGCTTTCCATTATAAGTTTTCTTCAAGCATAGGTCATGTTTATAAAGGAGAAAAGGTTATGTCTCGTGTAAGTTCAGTAGGAGGTCTGTTGTATGTGTTGAAATGGTTAAGATCAGATGTTTCACATGCTAATGATGTTGTCAGATACATGATAGATTCAGGTGTTGCATCGAAATGGGTGCTTCATCGTTTGAGAAGAACAAATGCCACCTATAATGGTTACACTGAGATGGTCTGTGATAATTGTAATGTATGTTTTACAGGTGTTTTGGATAGGAGGATATCTATCACTAAATATGTCTGACAACACAGTTGTGGAAGACATGTTGTAGGTGGAGTGACCCCTCAGAAAATCCAAATTCGTGCAAGTTACACAGGAGAGATCACAAAACTAGTTTTATTAGAGAAGTTGCAATGGTGTCTGGCTTCTCTTGTCTTGCAGAAAAGGTGATGAACAAAAGGAAGGAGCAAGGTATCATGTTAATTGTTGTAGAGGTGGAGATTGTTGGGATTTGGTGACAATGAATTCCTCCAAGGATGTGCTATCACTCCAAAATTCACCCTAGACTGTAATCAGGTGAGCTTGGTAACATTAAAAGTTTTGTAAATGTAAATGAGTTTTTTAAAAGGTCAAAGGGACAAGACTCAAAATAATAATGTTCCAACTCAGAAAATAGAGCTAGCATGCACCAACAATCAAGGTCTTGGATAACTTCAATCAGTAATTGGGAGTGAGTATGAATAGAGGGAAGACTTAAATGAGAGGAATGTAGGGGTTGTTGTAAACATCAGGTCTACAAAAGCCTAAGGAAGAAAGTTTCTTAACACAAGATTTTCTTGAACTCAGAAACTAAGGAAGCTAAATAAACATCATGATAATATGATGATCAAACATCCACCATAACATCACCACAACCATTCATGTGAATCATTCAAAGCATGAACATTTAGTATCAGAAGCAAATAAGATGAAAGAGAACCTGATTTCTATTAACAAAAAAGTCATAAGTCCAGTACATAACCAATTCAGAGCAACTTTATCAAAACATTACAATTAGGGAGCCTCAACTCAACCATTCGAACCCCTTTTTCCTAAATTGGAACATGGATTTATAATAGAAAGGAAAGGTAGCAGCTGGAGGTGTGAGTTGGCCCTTCCCTTCATCGTATTCTCCAACAAAAGCTATTAATCAAACACCTAGGCTAACAAATATTAACAAACTGCTACAAAAATGGAAAATGTTGGCCACTGATCCAACCAACATCGAACTAACTTGATCTTCTGTTGTTGCGCATCTCCATATGTGCCAAGTGTCTTTTAATGCTTGTAATTATCATCATGCTATCAGTTGTTATATATGTCTATCTTTCACATCATAAGCCATTAACTAAGATGATAATTTGGGCCCCCCTATATTTCTGGTACCTGTAGGTAGCACCACTCGAGTGCGTCTCTGTGCAAGAATCCGTCTCTGCCAGAAATTAGGTAGCGCCTGCCAGAAATTAGGTAGCGCTCGTCGTTACATTGCTCAAGAGATTGGGTAGCGCCCGTGTAATTCACAGCACCGAGGAGAGTTGGTAGCACCCAGGTGATTTGGCAGCGTAGTGTTAAAATCGCAGCAACCAAGAAATTTGGCAGCGCACAGTGAAATTTGTAGCGCACTCCCCTTTGCACATCCATGCATGAAAATGGTGGAACCGGCGAGAAATTGGGAACACCATCATATATATCATGGCTACATTGGTGACATGGCTTTGTTCTTTGACATGTGGACTCGACTTGAGTTGAATGCATGGCTAACATAGGAATTAGGCAATGTAACTTTTAACTTGTGGCTTAACACTTAGACTTAGAATACGACAATAGATTTGGTTTTTGGGCATACGTAACATGGTTTATGATAATTTGATAGTAAGACACTTAAGTGCACACATCACATATTTGATAGGCCACATATATATAACATAATTCATAAACTATAAATAGTTTAGAAAAACCCTATATATATATATATTTATTTATTTTTTTTATTTTTTTTTTATAAAAAAATTCGGTTAAAAAGTGTCGTTTTTAACAAACTTGTTATAAAGATTTGGCAGAGTTCAATAAGGAATTATAACCATTTATTTGCAGATCAAGAGGATAAAGCAAAATCATTTCTGGGCAAAAGCGATCAATAGGAGTTTGATGAATAATCTGAAGGTTAAGGACACTGAACAAAAGACTTAAAAAACAATAAATCAAGTAGAGAGTGATGAAAACACTCTCAAACATACCAGTGCATTTTGATTGCTAACATCTGGCTCCAAATGGGATGGAGACCTCCCTGTGAGGTTCCAAGAACCTAGTAGTTCCAGTTGCCTTATCTGTTGGGCTATGGTGTCATCTGGCCTGTGAAACCAATCTTTGAAAAATCTCAAGACCTGTGCAACTGATCTCTGTATACCTTCAAAACTAGCCTTTATTCACACAAGCTGACTGATATTTCTGCTGCAAACTAAAAGAAAATAAATGCTCGGGCAGCGAGCTTATTTCCTACCCTACTCTACTCTAACTAGCTTTGCAATTGGTTAGGTAAATGCTGCCTTCCATAACAACCATTCAAGTAGTTTTAAAATTGAAGAAACCTCGTCTTTGTCACTGATCAACAACTAATGTTTGAAATGTAACAACAGTGATAAAAATTCATCTAAGAAACCATACTCACCCAGACATGCTGATAAAATAATCAATTCTGCATGCTCCAAATCATTTGAAAAGTGTAACTCTATGTACTCATTGACAGGGTCATGAAACTGAAAGCAATGCCTGATTAATTTATGAAAGGTTACCTTCATTGTTTCAAAGATGTTGACATTTTGTTTTATGTCTTCTACAGGAACACTTGTTTGAATGACAGACACAAGAATCTGTGGGTCGAATAGCTTCTTCGTAACTTTAGAACCACCTATTGGTTGGTTGCTGATCATCTATGCATATACCATGGGGATAGTCTGCTGCTCATACACATGGTTTTTATTATGACAGGGTTGTTCATTTGTTGGTGATGGATAAGAGATTAGATTTGTATGAAAATCCCTTTTAACACCTCCATAGAATTTACAAGGATCAAAATCATAATCATCGTATACAAGAATAGTGCTAAAAGGTTCCAAACAAATCATATAAAAGTTGTGTTCATCACCATCACTGGTATGTCCATCAAAAATAGGTTGTCCATAACAAAACTTTGACTCTTGACATTCAGAATGTCTTGTTTCATGATTCTTTCTAACAACAAAGTATTCATTACCAAATTGTTTGTCAACAACAAGCTTCTCTTGGTCAATGCTTGAGACAATGACTTCCTCAGAGGCAAAGCTGTAAAAGATACCTGCTTCGAGGACCAAATCATCCACTATCGTTTCTTCATAGGGACAACAAATAAAATCTGCCTCATGTTTAGAGTTGACATGATCTTGACTTAGAATCCTGCCACAAGCTTAGAGGTTCTCCTCCACTTCCTTAGCATCCATGAATAAATGTGATAAAGATGTAGATTTTCTTTCCCTAAGATAAAGAACAAGGTCAGAGTGTTGAGACACTATGTAATACACCATGGTAGTAGTCTCAGAAGGTTTAATTTATAGGGGCAGGTTACAATACAAGTTTTGAAACCTTCGATTAAAAGTAGAAAAAACTTCATTTTTTCCTCTTCTCAAAGTAGTGAACTCATTTAGGTACTGATCAAATGACTTTCTCTCTCCCCGGTATTTTAAAAAGGTGTCATATAGTTCACCCCATGAACCAATGGAAGCAACTTCCATATTCTTGAACCACAAGGCAACATCTCCAATCACATATTTAGAGAAAAGCCTCATGATAATATTTTCATACAAGATTTCCAGATTATCGATGAAGTCTTGAAAGGCTGACATAAGATCTTCTCCTGTAGTGTTATCTTTTCCAAAAAAAGTGGGTAGGTAGTCTACAAAACTAGGATGGTAAGGATGAAGAAAGGATGGCATCTTTATAGGTCCAAACATCTTTCCCCTAAACTTAAACTGGAAGTTAGTGGGTTGTTGAACACTAGAAGGTTGTTGGTAAAGGTCAGAGGAGTTGGTAGCCTAAACTGAATTAGTTTTATTATTTGCAAAAGGAAAATAATCATTTGGTGCATGCTGAATTTCAACAGGCTAGTTATTAACAACAAAGGGAATGGTAGAAGGTAATAAATCAACTTTGAAATATGGAGAGGGGAGAGAATCGTAAGGTTCAGACTGATTAAAAAAGTGTTTATGAACCTCATCTTCTTTAGGTGTTTGAAGTGGATGGATATCCTTAACATCAATGACATGGGAAGGGGGTAAATCTACTTGTTTGAAAAAGGAATATGCAACAACTAGCTGGTGGTCCTTAGAGTATAAAAAGTAGATTATGATTCTCCTAATGTGTATAGGGAAATTCAAGAAAGATTGAAGGATAAAGAGCACAAGTTCCAGAAATAAATTCCGAACTTGATACTTGAACTTGCCTCTGCCTTCCATTTTTGTCCAAGCTTGTTCCCACAGTGGAGTCTTCCAACAAGTTCATCTTCATGGAGTCGCCATGTAGATGATTACAGTCAATTTTTTGTATCACTCGCATGTCTACCATCAAGAGCTGGATCTTATGTTATCACTCCAAAAGTCACCCTAGACTGTAATTAGGTGATCTTGGTAACATCAAAAGTTTTGTAAATGTAAATGAGTTTTTTAAAAGGTCAAATGGACAAGACTCAAAGTAATAATGTTCCAACTCAGAAAACAGAGCTAGCATGCACCAACAATCAAGGTCTTGGCTAACTTCAATCAGTAATTGGGAGTGAGTATGAATAGAGGGAAGACTTGAATGAGAGGAATGTAGGGGTTGTTGTAAACATCAGTTCTACAAAAGCTTAAGGAAGAAAGTTTCTTAACACAAGATCTTCTTGAACTCATAAACTAAGGAAGCTAAATAAACATCATGATAATATGATGATCAAACATCCATGATAACATCACCAAAACCATTCATGTGAATCATTCAAAGCATGAAAATTTAGCGTCGGAAGAAAATAAGCTGAAAGAGAAGTTGATTTCTATTAACAAAAAAGTCTTAAGTCGAGTACATAACCAATTCAGAGCAAATTTATAAAAACATTACAATTAGGGAGCCTCATCTCAACCATTTGAACCCCTTTTTCCTAAATTGGAACATGGATTTATAATAGAAAGTAAAGGCAATAGCTGGAGGTGTGAGTTGGCCCTTCCCCTCATCGGATTCTCCAACAACTATTAATCAAACACATAGGCTAACAACTATTAATAAACTTCTACAAAAATGGAAAATGTTGGCCACTGATCCAACCAACATCGAACTAACTTGATCTTCTGTTGTTGCGCATCTCCATATGTGCCAAGTGTCTTTTAATGCTTGTAACTGTCATCATGCTATCAGATGTTATCTCTGTCTATCTTCCACATCATCATCCATTCACTAAGATGATAATTCGCCCCCCCCTATATTTTTAGTACCTGTAGGTAGCGCCACTCTAGTGCATCTCTGTGCAAGAATCTGTCTCTACTAGAAATTAGGTAGTGCCTGCCAGAAATTAGGCAGTGCCTATCGTTACACTGCTCAAGAGATTGGGTAGCGCCCATGGAATTCGCAACACCCAGGAGAGTTGGTAGCGCCTAGGCGATTTGGCAGCGCAGTGTTAAAATCGCAACGCCCAAGAAATTTGGCAGTGCACTGTGAAATTCGTAGCGCACTCCCCTCTGCACATCCATGCATGAAAATGGTGGATCGAGAGAGAAATTGGGAACACCATCATATATATCGTGGCTACATTGGTGACATGGCTTTGTGCTTTGACATGTGGAACCGGATTGAGTTGAATGCGTGGCTAAGATAGGAATTAGGCAATGTAATTTTTAACTTGTGGCTTAACTCTTAGACTTAGAATACTGCAATAGATTTGGTTTTTGGGCATACGTAACATGGTTTATGATAATTTGATAGTAAGACACTTAAGTCCACATATCACATATTTGATAGGTCACACACACACACACACACACACACACACACACACACACACACACACACACCACACACACACACAATAATAACACACACACACACACACACACACACACACACACACACATATATATATTTATATAAAAACATTTGGTTAAAAAGTGTCTTTTTTAACAAACTAGTTATAAATATTTGGCAGAGTTCAATAAGGAATTTTAACCATTTATTTGCAGATCAAGAAGATAAAGACAAATGATTTTGGGGAAAAAGCAATCAATAGGAGCTTGATGAATAATCTGAAGGTTAAGGACACTTGCCAAAAGACCGAAGAAAACAATAAATCAAGTAGAGAGTGATGAAAACACTCTCAGACATACCAGTGCAATTTGATTGCTAACATCTGGTTCCAACTGGGATGGAGACCTCCCTGCGAGGTTCCAAGAACCTAGTAGTTCCAGTTGCCTTATATGTTGGGCTATGGAGTCATTTGGCCTATGAAACCAATCTCTGAAAACTCTCAAGACCTGTGCAATTGATCTCTGTATACCTTCAAAACTAGCCTTTATTCACACAAGTTGACTGATATTTCTGCTTCAAACTAGAAGAAAATAAATGCTCGGGCAGCGAGCTTATTTCCTACCCTACTCTACTCTAACCATCTTTACAATTGGTTAGGTAAATGTTTCCTTCCATAACAACCATTCAAGCAGTTTTAAAATTGAAGAAACCTTGTCTCTGTCACTAATCAACAACTGATGTTTGAAATGTAACAACAGTGATAAAAATTCATCCAACAAACCATACTCACCCAGACATGCTGATAAAAAGATCAATTTTGCATGCTCCAAAGCATTTGAAAAGTGTAACTCTATGTACTCATTGACAGGGTCATGAAACTGAAAGCAATGCCTGATTAATTTATGAAAGGTTACCTTCATTGTTTCAAAGCTGCTGACAATTTGTTTGATGTCTTCTACATGAACACTTGTTTGAATGACAGACATAGGAATCTGTGGGTCGAATAGCTGCTTCCTAACTTCAGAACCACCTGTTGGTTGATTGTTGATCATCTCTGCATATACCATGGGCATAGTCTACTGCTCATACACATAGTTTTTATTAAGACAGGGTTGTTCATTTGTTGGTGATGGATAAGAGATTAGATTTGTAAGAAAATATATTTTAACACCTCCATATAATTTACAAGGATCAAAATCATAATTATAGTATACAATAATAGTGCTAAGAGGTTCCAAACAAATCATAGAATAATTATGTTCATCACCATCACGGATATGTCTGTCAAAAATAGGTTGTACATAACAAACCTTTGACTCTTGACATTCAGAATGTCTTGTTTCATGATTCTTTCTAACAACAAAGTATTCATTACCAAAGTGTTTGTCAACAACAAGCTTCTCTTGGTCAATGCTTGAGATAATGAATTCCTCAGAGGCAAATTTGTCAAAGATACCTGCTTAGAGGACCAAATAATCCACTATTTTTTCTTCATAGGGGAAGCAAATAAAATATGCCTCATGCTCAAAGTTGACATGATATTGACTTAGAATCCTACCACAAGCTCGGAGGTTCTCCTCCACTTCCTTGACATCCATGAATAACTGTGATAAAGATGTAGATTTTCTTTCCCTAAGATAAAGAACAAGGTCAGAGTGTTCAGACACTATGTAATACACCATGGCAGCAGTCTCAGAAGGTTTAATTTCCAAGGGCAGGTTGCAATACAAGTTGTGAAACCTTCGATTAAAAGCAGACAAAACTTCATTTTTTCCTCTTCTCAAAGTAGTGAACTCATTTAGGTACTGATCAAATGACTTTCTCTCTCCCCAATATTTTAAAAAGGTGTCATATAGTTCATCCCATGAACAAATGGAAGAAACTTCCATATTCTTGAACCACAAGGCAACATCTCCAATCAAATATTTAGAGAAAAGCCTCATGATAATATCTTCATGCAAGATTTCTAGATTATCGATGATGTCTTGAAAGGCTGACATATGCTCTTCTTCTGTAGTGTTAGCTTTTCCATAAAAAGTGTGTAGGTAGTCTACAAATCCAGGAGGGTAAGGATCAAGAAAGGATGGAAGCTTTAGAGGTCCAAACATATTTCTCCTAACCTTAAACTGGAAGTCAGTGGGCTGCTAAACACTAGAAGGTTGTTGGTAAAGGTCAGAGGAGTTGGTAGCCTAAACTGAATTAGTTTTATTATTTGCAAAAGGAAAATAATCATTTGGTGCATGCTGAATTTCAACAGGCTGGTTATTAACAGCAAAGGGAATGGTAGAAGGTAATAAATCAACTTTGAAATCTGGAGAGGGGAGAGAATCGTAAGGTTCAGACTAATTAAAAAAGTGTTTATGAACCTCATCTTCTTCAGGTGTTTGAAGTGGATGGATATCCTTAACATCAATGACATGGGAAGGGGTTAAATCTACTTGTTTGAAAAATGAATATGCAAGAACTGGCAAGTGGTCCTTAGAGTATACAAAGAAGATTATGATTCTCCTAATGTGTGCAGGGAAATTCAAGAAAGATTGAAGGATAAAGAGCACAAGTTCCAGAAAGAAATTTAGAACTTGATACCTGAACTTGCCTCTGCCTTCCATTTCTGTCCAAGCTTGTTCCCACAGTGGAGTATTACAATAGGTTCATTTTCATGGAGTCGCCAGGTAGATGATTACAGTCAATTTTCTGTATCCCTCTCTTGTCTACCATCAAGAGCTGGATCTATGTCGTTCTTCTTAGGGAACTCTTAAATCTGCTCAAATCTGTCCCCAACAACGACGCCATTTATGTTATCAATCCAAAAGTCACCCTAGACTATAATCAAGTGAGCTTGGTAACATTAAATTTTTTGTAAATGTAAATTATTTTTTTAAAAGGTCAAATGGACAAGACTCAAAATAATAATGTTCCAACTCAGAAAACAGAGCTAGCATGCACCAACAATCAAGGTCTTGGCTAACTTCAATCAATAATTGGGAGTGAGTATGAATAAAGGGAATACTTGAATGAGAGGAATGTAGGGGATGTTGTAAACATCAGGTCTACAAAAGCCTAAGGAAGAAAGTTTCTTAACACAAGATCTTATTGAACTCAGAATCTAAGGAAGCTAAATAAACATCATGATAATATGATGATCAAACATCCACCATAACATCACCACAACCATTCATGTGAATCATTCAAAGCATGAACATTTAGCATCGGAAGAAAATAAGCTGAAATAGAAAATGATTTCTATTAACAAAAAAGTCTTAAGTCCAGTACATAACCAGTTCAGAGAAACTTTATCAAAACATTACAATTAGGGAGCCTCAACTCAACCATTCGAACCCCTTTTTCCTAAATTGGAACATGGATTTATAATAGAAAGGAAAGGCAATAGATGGAGGTGTGATTTGGCTCTTCCCCTCATCAGATTCTCCAACAACAACTATTAATCAAACACCTAGGCTAACAACTATTAACAAACTACTACAAAAATGGAAAATGTTGGCCACTGATCCAACCACCATCGAACTTACTTGATCTTTTGTTGTTGTGCATCTCCATATGTGCCAAGTGTCTTTTAATGCTTGTAATTTTCATCATGCTATCAGTTGTTATCTCTGTCTATCTTCCAAATCATCATCCATTCACTAAGATGATAATTCGGGCCCCCCTATATTTCTGATACCTGTAGGTAGCACCACTCTAGTACGTCTATGTGCAAGAATCCGTCTCTGCCAGAAATTAGGTAGCGCCTGCCAGAAATTAGGTAGCGCCCATCGTTACACTACTTAGGATATTGGATAGCGCCCGTGGAATTCGCAGCACCCAGGAGAGTTGGTAGCACCCACACGATTTGGCAGCACAGTGTTAAAATTGCAGCTCCCGGGAAATTTGACAGCACATGTTATCGGACTAATCGGTAGGTGCGTACACTAACAGATCTACCTGGATCCACCTGGATCTAGAACAAAACAGGACAGGACATGACTCTTACCCTAAGTTATAACCATTGAATTAGCTAGTAAGGAGGAACAAGTGACATACCTTTGTATCACTTCCTTAGGTCTCGGTTGCTCCCGCTTCGCTCCGGTGCTCTCGTGAGGTCAATACCAAGACAACACAAACCAACCAAAGTGAAGATAGAAAAATGTATTCAATCGTCAACGTATGTGTATGATCAAGGAATTACACAATAAAGTAAAAATGACTTTATGGGAAAAGGACATGTTGTTGCATCATATTAATTGAAAGTAGAAGATACAACCTGATAGCCTTGATGTCACAAGCTTCCTTTCGGTGACTCTTGGTTCCAACACACAAACTTGCTCTATCTTTGCATGAAGAAGATACAATTCCTCTTGATAGACCTACTAGAGTCTCCAAGCTTCTGTTTAAGCTGGGTTCTTCACACAATTCCTTCACCAATTCTTCAATTAATCTCACTTAACCTTTTCCATGAGAATCCTTTCAATATATAGGAGAGGGTGAGATGGTTACATGGATGAGAATGATCCCACCAAATTAGGGAAGCCAGTAAAATGACAACCATACGAATGCCAACCCATTTTCTAGAAGATTCGCTTCTAGAACCCTCGATACTTCTTCTCTTTTCCAAGTTCAAAAATAAGTTTGCATCCTATGTATAGAGAAACATGCGAGAAGTTTGCACCCTAGATGAAGGTGGCCTACGAGAATGGGTCATTCTCTCACCCTAGGCCATATGTAGCCTGCAAACTCACTTTGAAAATATGTTTTCTGGAAGGAGATAAATGCCACTTTTCTCAGGAGAAAATTCTTGTTGGGAACCTGAGTACACCATTGTTAATACATCACCAAGATGACCAAAATCATGTGTAACAGAATGCCCCCCAAAGTATGAGGCCAGAATCAGTGATAGCCTAAATACTTTGTAAACTGTGTGTGTGTGTCGGAAACCAGGAGTGCGCCTAATCAGAAACCTGCAAACAACCAAGCATCTGCAGAATATCATACTAGTTCTAAGATAGGCATTCCCATACTCAGATCATCGACAGATGACATCATAAACATATGTCATGGCCACCAATCATACACCGTGGATCCATGTCGTCAAAATATCGCATAGCCACCAAGAATACACTGTGGATCCATGCAAGAAGATTCAAATTAAGACGACATAGCCACGAGACATACAAAGTGGATCTATGTGTCAACAAATT
>SNQJ01S0031573.1:27684-62584 GCA_010110895.2 Picea sitchensis | reverse complement strand
GTCTTTTTCCTGTGGAAAGTGAGAAAGGATCGAGAGACCCTAAGCAACAATACAATTTGGAAGTGTGGGACGATCCTGAAAAATTGATTTGTTACGAGCAAACCAAATTCCCCAACAAATTATAAGCGGAAGTGATTTTATCTTTTTATGAGAAATATCATGGCACCAAACCTGCCAAGTCGATTCCACTATAAAATTTTGATTCATCCAAAATGCAATTTCCTCCCATACCCTTTGAGTAAAAGGACAATTGATGAAGAGATGTGAACATGATTCATTTTATCCTTTGCACCTAGGAAACTGTTACACATTATTTTAGTCACCCTGATGATGACTATACAAACATGTGTTTAGGCTCTCAAAACAATCTTTTACATGAGGAAAATGACTGAGTTCTTCCCCTACAAGGCATATTTTTAGAATGACGCTACAGGCTAACAGTGGTACACAGTGCGGCAATCCTTGATTTCCGCAGGCTGCTCTATGCCTGACTCATGGGGTTTTCACATGATGCTATATAGGCAGGGTGTGGCGGCATTTGAAGCTAAGAAAAGGAAGAAGTTCATGAAGTTTCTAGAAGGATAATCTTCTAGAATGTAACTTGGCATCCGTATGGTTGTGATCCTACTGGATTCTATGATTTGGTGGGATCATCCTCATCCCTTCAACCACTTCACCTTCTCCTATATAATGATGGGTTTCTCATGGAAATGGTTAAGCAAGATTGAGCAAAGAATTGTTGAAAGAATAGGTTGAAGACTGTGTGAAGGATCCTGTTACAATTGATGCTTCTGGCCTCCATTTGTCCATCAAGATTTTGTGGACCATCTTCATACAAATTCGGAGCAAGTGTATGTGTGTGTTGGAACAAAGGACTACCGAAAGGGAACTTGCGACATCAAGGCAATTTGGTTGTATCTTCCACTTTTACTTAATATGATACAGTGACATGTTTATTTCCCATAAAATCATTAGAATTTTATTACATGACTCCTTGATCACATGTTTAGGTTTTCATTGAATCTACAATTGTTTCTTTCACTTTGGTTGGTTTGTGTCATCGCATATCTGATCTCACAAGAGCACCGGAGCGAAGCAGGAACAACAAAGATATAAGGAAGCGATATCTAAAGGTATGTCATCCATTCCTTATTTGGTAGTAAATTCAATGGTAGCAACTTAGGGAAAGCATCCTGTCCTATCTTGTTTTGTTCTAGATCTAGGTGGATCTAGGGATATTAGTTTATGTCTGCATTCACCAATTTATCCAATAAAAGACACCAACTGGGGCCTGCAATGTTTCGCTTCCTCATGTTATCCCATATTGGTATTTTATTGTAAAAGATACACCACATAAAAATCTTAGCTTTATGTGGGAATTTTGACTTCCAGAGACCTCGCCACCACTCGTTATGATCCATTTGTATAATTTGGACATTTAAAGCAATATATACCAACTTTGGAGTATAAATCCCATGTGGTGCTTTCTACCACACTAGATCATCATCTCTATCAAGAATTCTAATATGTCCCGAGTGGACATCCCTCGTATAATTGTTCCAAATAAGTTCTTGGTTACCTTCCAGACCAAAGGCGTCTGTGCTCAGCCATCCTTTCTGCCAGATAGAGGTGGAATCAGGATCCAAAACTTGAGAGATGAAGTGGATGTCCCGCACCTTGAGGATGTCTTTGATTTCAATAGGGAGAATAGGAGATTGTCCACTTCCTAGCCAAGGTTAAATCCCAACCCTAACTTGATTCTCCCTTCCAATTCACCAGGCCAGACCATACCTGATAATAAATAAAGATGAGATCACCTCTTTCCAAATAATAGAACTATGGGGATGATATTTTTTCAGTTTCCTGATCCAATCTTCCACTGAATCTGGCCTGATATATTTATGGTAAGCAACTTTAGTCCATGGGATGATAGATGATATCAACCTCCAACCAACTTTGGAGGCAAAATATTTGGAGAAAAAAAATATATTTTGTATCCCCCATCCACATAGAGCCTTTGGGCAAGCAAGACATTCCCATTTTACCCATGGAATGGTGTGGTGATCCTGAGTACCTGACCAGATAAAACGGAAGCAAATTCTCCACGCCTTCTCCAAAATCCCCTTAGGGATCCAAGCTAAAGACATTCAACAGACGGTGATGGATTCCAGAACAAATTTTTCCAAAGTAAGTTTGCCTGCTCTGGAGAGCCACTTGAATCTCCATCCTTTGAGGCACTTTTCCAGTTTAGCCAGGAGCCAATGCCAATCTTTTTTTCGGTATTCATTTGGTTTGAGATGAAAACCTAGATATTTGATGCCCTCTGAGAAATCAATGGTAGGAAAATGGAAAATATGTTTGTAATGAGCTTTCGAGGTTACTTCCATACATGTGAAGGATAGAGTGGATTTCTGAACATTTATGACCATTCCAGTGGAAACCTGAAATAGTTTGAGGATCTCAGAAAGTTTTTATGCATCCCTCTGATTCCCACTGTAGAAGATGAGGATATCATCTACAAAGAAGAGATGTGTAATTCGAAGCGCCGACCCAATAGAAACTCCTTGAAAGTCCCCAGAACCAACAACCTGACTGATAGCACGACTTAGACCTTCTGCGACCAACAGGAAGAGTAGCGAGGAGAGGGGGAAGCCTTGCCTTAATCCTCTCTCGAAATTAAAAAAGGGGGAGGCATCACCATTAATAAGAATTTCAAAATAAACAGAGGATATGTAGGCCATCACCACTTGATGAAAGGAACTTCAAACCCCAAGGGGGTGAGGAGAAGTCTGAGATAGGACCAGTTTGCATGGTCAAATTCTTTAGATAAATCAATTTTCAGAATAGCACCTTGAGACTTTGAGGTCTTTATACTGTGAAGCCCTTCTTGCACTACCCCAATTGCTTCGTGTATTTGTCACCCCTCCAGAAAGTCAAATTGTTCTTGAGATATGGCCCCCGAGAGAATGGGTTTTAGTCTATGAGCGAAGACTTTGGCCACAATTTTGTAAAGGCAGTTACATAAAGATATTGGCCTTAAGTCATCAAAAGATTGTGGCTCATCTATTTTTGGCATAAGTGCAATGAAAGTGGAATTTATATGGGATAAAATTCTTCCATTTCTCCTGGATTCTTCCACCACGTGAAGAAGCTTAGGTCCTATGAGCTCAAACAATCCTAGGTAGAATTCGATTTTCCATCCATCCAGACCTGGACTTTTATTTTTCTGGAAGCAATGGAGGGTTTCTTTAAGTTCCTCCATTCCTACTTCAGAAAATAGGTCTTTGTTTCCTTCCTCGACAAAAAATCTAGGATAAAGCAGTGCCTGCCTTATAATCTCTACAATATTAATTCTTGGGTCCGACCTGAACAGGGAATGGAAGTGTGTTTTCCCCATCTGGGCTATTCCTTCAAAGAAGGAAAAAATGGATCTCGCTTGATCCTTTAACTGGAAAATGGTATTTGTAGATTTTATTCCTTTCGCAAAGGCTTGAAATAGTTTGGTATTTTCATCGCCTTTATTTAACCAATTAGCCCTGCTTTTAAGGTGGCACTCTACTTCTTTTTCTTCTAGCAATTTCCTATGATGCATTTCAAGAGCTAGAAGGTCATTCTTGGCCTCCAAAGAGATGTATCCCCCCTCTGCAGACTGAGAGAGGTTTTCAATCCTATCTTCAATTTGTCTTAATTCAAGTTCCTCCCTAGCACGTTTGGCATGTTCCCAAGGGATGACCCGTTTCTTGATTCGCTTTATATTTGAAATGAAGTGGATGGAAGTCGGGTTGTCTGATCCTTTTCCATAAGGAATCCAATTCTCCTTGAAAATATTCTGAAAGTCAACATTTTCCAGCCATGATGAGTTGAATTTGAAAGGGTTGGAAGGATTTTTAGGGCCCTTTATTAGTTCGATCCAAATTGGGGAGTGATCGGATACACCACCGCAACCCACCCATTTCCTGAGATGCAACGAGAGACAAAATAGATTCTGAAACCAAGAAGTTGTAACACCCATGTTTCCCCCAACTTGTAATTAATCATTAATTATGATTAACATGCTATGGCATGTGAACAATGTAAATGTATTATTGTTTAGATTTCTAATGACTGACTGTGGGGGTAAAGCCTTGAAGTACCTGCCACAATATCTCTAGAGGAAATAGTGAGGAAACTGTAGAGAGGGTTCATTATGTCAAAATGACGCAAATTTTGTTTGTTGAAATAATAAGCCTCATCCTGATCCCAAGGAAAAATCAGTTAATGAAAGAAGTATTGGTGGTTGAACAATCAACTACCCCCATTAATTGAAGCATGGAGAGTATGACTAGGGAGACAAAAGACCATCAGCCTGAAGTACCACAGATTGGAGTTTTCCTACAGGCCCATACTGACCCGAGTTTCTTCTAATAGAAGGAACATGACAGGTCCAGAACATTCCTGAGGAGGAAAAAGGTGTGAAAAAATACACGTGAAGGCAGAAAAGAGGGAGATGATACCCACAGGGGGGGTGCGACCCAGATACGCAGAGAGAAAGGGGAAGAGAACGTGAGGCTCTCAAGATGAGAAGAAGAACGGGAAGATTAAGTTGTTCTGGTTACTGGAGAGAACAAGAGAAAGGATCTATGGGAATTTTCATAAAACAAGACCTAAGCAAAAGGTTGCGAAATTGATGCCGAGGGAGCATCTGATAAACCTCGCAGAGGCTATGACATAGAAATAACCTCTGAGAAACTGCAAAGGTTCCCTAGTGATATCATGGCTTGGCACGGGGGTGGCCAGAGTGCTAATAATGAATGCCTCTTAGCCTATGGTTGGGTGGAAAGGCGAACACCCACAGTCAGTTAGTCGATGATCGACTGTAATAGATAACTATTTCGTTTACACTGTGCACTTGAATTGAAATGCATGACTTGAATGTCCGTAATTGTGATTAAATTTGCCTCGCGTGAAATTAATGGTAACAATTCTTATTGTTCTTCTATAAACTGTTTCATTTGAATGGTTGTAAGGTGACAAGTTTGGCCTTTGGGCTGGTTGGAAAATCCTCAAGGTGTTTTCCCAAGGATCAACCTCATAGTTCTAGAGTCGGGGCAGATTCTACAGGACTGCTCCAGTCTCGTTGATCTCTCAAAAATACATTTCCTTATTTTAGAACTTAAGTTCTGTGAATGGAGGGCGCTTCCTTCAAACCATTCGTCCAAGTAGTCGCGGGCTCATTCCCATATCCTTAACCAAATTTTGGTTGAGAGATAAGGGTGTAGCCCTTGGAACTTGTCAAAAACCTCACATGACTAGGACTGTGGAATCCAGCACTACGCCTAACAGGAGCTAAGCCTTCTGAGCTTCGTGGCCCCAGGGGTCCAGATATTTGGGATGTTGGAATCCTCATAGCATCCATATTGCGTCGAAGGTGACCTATCAAACTCGTAACTTGATGGATGACTGGAGGTTGGCATTCAGTTACCTGTAATTGTAGGATTGTCCCCTTGCTAAACCCCAATCATCTTCTCGGTCGCGAAGTAACACGAGTCGTAGATCGTAGGATATTCGGGATCTCCCTTGATGGTTGGATCTATGCCATGGTCAATATGGCATTGACCACTTTGGGAGAAAAGAGGTGTTATAACACCAAACCCCTCAAATTTCAGAGTCACAAAGTAATGTAGGTCATTGATCTAAAGATCCTTCGGGACCCCTCTTGGTGGTTTGATCTTGGGAACGTGTGTATCACATTGAGAGGACATGGGGGTCCTTGCATTGGGAAATGATGATGCCATGTGTGGTGGACTTGTGACATAGTAAAGAGGTGTCGGTAACCCAAGGCAGGTGCCATGCATCTTTCCAGTGTGTTTTGGGATGAGAGGTGTACCTCTAGGAGTGGCATAAAACTGAGACCAAGGGACCCTTGAGCTAGAGTTGTGAGTCGTTGATCTAGGGAGTCCATTGAGAACCTCTCCCAATCGTCTAATCACCTAATAGAAGGATAGCGTGTAGCACTCTGGCAAAGTCCTACTACGAGAGAGAAAGGGTGTTAAACAGTTAAAACCTTCGAACGCCAAACTCGCGAAGTAACACAAACCTTCGATTTGAGGATGCTTTGGGATCTCTCTCGTCTGTTGGATTTATATCATGTTCAGTCCGACGTTGACCTACTCTAGGGGGGGGGGAGAGTGTTAAATGGGTGGAACCCTCGAATGTCGAAGTCCCGAAGCAACGAAGGTCATAGATCTGGGGATCTACATGGACCTGTCTCGGTCGTGGGATAAAATGTATTGGGAGGTCACAGACAGGAGTTCGGACTTCAGGGATCCAGGAGATTTTGCAGGTAGAGAGGTTAGAGGATTTCATAGGTTTTCCATCCAAAATGATGTGGCATGCTAACGTCACCTAGGGTGATGTGGACCCATGTTCGGCATGCCACGTGTCACCTTGATTCGTTCTTTTTACATACCTCATATGCCAATTGGAACATGACACGTGCCTTCCATTCATAGGGTCACACGTCATCTCTGCCTTTTGCCACATGTCACCCCCTAGGCACGGTTGTTTGACCTAATGGATAATGAGACCTAGGGAGTTTGGGAGTTTGGAACTCTGGGAGACTTAGGGTGTTAGAACGTATGCTCCAAAAGGGCCGAAGGCTGGAGCTATGTGGCAGGACCTTAGGAGTTCAGGAGTTCGGAATTCCGAGAGACTTAGGGTGTTAGAAAATATTCTCAAAAAAGGGTTGAAAGTCAGAGCTATGTGGCAGGACCTTGGGATTTTGGGAGTTCAGAACTCTGGGAGGTTTAGGAGGTTAGAATGTATGCTCCAAAAGGGTTGAAGGTCAGAGCTACATGGTAGGACCTCGGGAGTTTGGGATTTTTGTGGGTATGTTCATCCTAGCACGATGAGAAACCTTGCTAAATGTTGGAGCCACGTGGAAGGATTTCGAGACTTTGTGACTCTGAGAATTGTTCATACATGGATAGGAAGGACAAAGGGACAAATGCCTGATGATCGCGAAGGCGCGGGGAACATCCCCTGTAACCGCCTCTCCAGCAGCCATGTCATCGGTAAGGGATGACAACCATGGTCAAGTCCGTGCCAGGTGGAATGGTACGAATGAGATGAACCCACATAGGTGCCACATGGCCTTTGACCAATGACGACTGAAGATATTCAGAAGGGAATAACTTCCTATCCAGAGCGCGGATTTGAGCATGGAAATAGTCGTTGGAAATATCTTGATGAGCAGAAGTTGTTGGAAATATTGAGAAGAGGATTCAAGATGATGGAGGAAAGCGAAATTTTTATGCCCAATCCCTTAAAAAGGTACTTAATGGGTTGGGTGTGTTACAAAAGCGGTCAAGATGTTTATCAATCTGTGCATCCCCCGACCTCTTGTTCCTCTAGGTGGGAAGTAGTTTGGTTGGGGTGATGTTAATGATACCTTGATCATTTAGAATATGGGTGAAGAAAGTTGTTTGGTTTTCTAGGTGAACATTGGGGCCCTAAACTTCCGCTTCCACCAAATAAAAATTCAAGTCTCCCCCAAGAATGAGGAACGTTGATCTGAGAAAAAAAATTTTGAGTAGAGAGGCCCAAAATGGTACCCAGTCAGTATACGCACCATAGACATTTAGAATCTTGAGTTCTTTCTCCAAACCTTCCATTTGCATATCCACTCCCAGACAGGAGTCGAGAGCCCAAGAGTTTGTAACTTTGACCAATATAGTGTTCCATCCAATTGCCAATCCTCCCGATCGGCCAAAGGAATTGGATCCAATGAAATTTCAGGATGGGATTAAGGCCTCAATCATCTTAGTCATTGACTCATCTTTCACCATAGCTTCTTGTAGTAGAATAATAGTAGGTTGGTTCAACATAATCAACCTCTTAAAAGAAAGTTTTTTCTTGGAGATCTCCACTCCCCTGCAGTTGAAATAAATAATCTTCATGGGGTAACCCCAGAGTAGGATAATGTTTCTCTAAGGGCCCCATAGACTGATCTTTGACGGTCGGAAGCGATGTCAATTAAGGCATGGTTTTGTGATTTTGAGAGATGGGAGGTTCAACCCCTTCCTTTTTTGTGCAAGTGCTCATCCGGGTTTGGGCCCAAACCAACACCACCAGGAGCCAAGACTATAGTTTGGTTCCTGAGTTGGAAACAAATAGTGGAGTCTTCTGAGCCCAAAGAGGAAAGTTCATCTAATGAAACTGGGTTGTGTGTGTCAGGCGAGGGGGGCGGAAGGAGGGAGAATGAGGCGATAGGGGTGGTGGTGGAAAGGGGGGAGAAGGAATCTGCACCTAAGGTCAGGGAGGTGGGGAAGGGGATGTCCCTTAGAGAAGGGGGAGAGTCCAATTGTAAGAATTTTAAAGAATGAATAATACCATAAATAGGAGCGGGAATGGAAATATGTATACCAAGAAACGAGTTGAGTTGTTGGAGGGGTAGCATCCTTGTTGATGTCGAATCCATGAGGCCTTCAACTAGCTGAAGTGAAGTCATTGCATTCCTGATATCTTCAGAATTCAAGCCTTAAATGACTACATATCTTTTTTTTCCTAGTGGAAAAGTGGTTGAAGTGGAAGGTTTTTCCGTCAAAGAAGGTGGGGAGATAGATCTCTCAGAGGTCGATGCACCAGAGCATTTTTTATTCTGAAAACCTATGGAGCTTCCTTCACAGCCACAAAAAGGTAAGGGGCAATCCTTGACAATGTGACCATGTTCGTGGCACCACCTGCAATGAAATGGTAATCCTTCATATTCCAAAATTTGCATTTTGGTGTGGCCTCTATCTATCATTGTGAATTTCTTTTTTAAACCTCCTCTGATGTTTAATTGTTGACAAAATGTCCTCATACATGTAATTTTATTGATAAGGAAAAAGTGATTACAATCTGAAGTGAGGATTCATAATTAACTTGCTAACCTCACTTGAAGAGGGAGATACTTTATATACCTCAACTCTAAACTAAAAACTAGGAGAACAACCAATCACATAATCACATGATTATGATTGGTGTCCTTTACATAGAATCTAGGTGTCCTTATCCTAACAAACTAGAATAAACTAATTTCTAAAAACATTTATACTAGAAAATACTTAGACTATAGAACTTGAGGATTATGAGGCTAACAATCCCCCCTTTAATCCGAAAGTTCATTTTTAGAAATACCAACTTCATCTCTAAACTTAGTGAACTTTATTCTACCAAGAGGTTTGGTAAACATATCTGAAGTTTGATCTTCAGATGGACATAATTGAGGCTTGATGATGTCTTTGATGATGAGTGATCTCATGAAGTGGTACTTGGTGTCGACATGTTTAGTATTTGAATGAAAAATTGGATGCTTGGCCATCTTTACTGTTGATTGACTGTCGATCAATAAAGTAGTTGGTGTTTTCTGAGATTCACCAAGATCCTGTAAAATTTTGTGTAGCCATACAATCTCACATGTTGCTTACCAAGCTGATATGTACTCTACCTATGGTGAAGAATTGACAATTGTTGCCTTCTTTTTACAATTCCAAGATATTGTTGCTAAACCCATATTCATTAAATAACCTGAAGTGGATTTTCTATCATCAATGTCACCTACAAAATCAACATCTGAATATCCAACAAGTGTAAAATTTGTGTTTCTTTTGTAGAGAATACCAAATTCTTTTGTGTCTTGAATGTATCTTAGTACCCTTTTTGTTGAATTCTAGTGACTTTCCCTTGGTTCCTACATAAACCTGGAAAGTATATTGATTGAATATGACAAATATGGTCGAGTATTTGTCAAATAAATGAGACTTCCAACCAATTTCCTATACGTTGTACTGTTTACCAATTCCCCCCCTTCAAATTTTAAAAGTTTAAATTTCTGCTCTATGGGGGTAAGAGAAGGTTTACAATCTTCCATGCCAAATTTCTTTAACAATTCAGTGGCATACTTAGTTTGACTAAGGAATATTTGGTTAGGATGTTGAGATACTTCAACTCTAATATAATAATGAAGTGTCCCTAAATCAGTCATTTTGAACCCTGATTTAAGTTCTTCCTTAACCTGTTTGATGTGAGCTTCATTATTAAGTCATTTTGAGCTTCATTATTTCATGTTATGATTAAGTCATCAACATAGAGTACAAGTATCACCATGTTCTTATCTTGCATTTGAAAATACAATGTATCATTTGATTCACTTCGTTGAAAACCTACCTTTCGTAGGTACTCATCGATTTTTGCATACCAAGCTCGAGGAGTTTGTTTCAAACCATATAAATCCTTCACAAGTTTGAAAACTTTATGTTCTTGTCCTTTAGCTTCAAAAACTTGTGTTTGAGTCATGAAAATATCTTATTTTAGATCTCCATTTAGGAAGGCACTTTTGACATCCATTTGATGTAATTTCGAACCATTATGTGCAACCAAATTGATAACCATTCTGATAGTATTCCATTTAGTTGTGGGTGCAAAAGTTTCTTCATAATCAATTCCTTCCTGTTGAGAAAAACCTTTAGCAACAAGTCTTTCTTTGTACTTGTAAATTTTACCATTGGGCTTGTACTTTAATCGATAAACCCATTTACAACTGATGGGCTTGACATCATGTGGAAAATCAACTAAGTTCCAAGTCCCATTTGCAAGTACTAAATCATATTCATTAATCATTGTTTCATGCCATTCTTTATGTCCAGTTTCTTCAGCAAAAGAAGTAGGTTAAGTGGAAGCATGAGCAAAGTTTGTTTCTACTCTTGAATATCCCCTAGTTCCTGTTTTGTTTATTTCATCTAAATGAACATCTTTTAGAAGCTGTTCGGCCCACTTTGGCTTATTATGTTGAGGGGATTGACGATCTGAATCACCATTATTGTTGAAAAGAGGATTTTCAAAAAATGAGGCTCTTCTTTCATCTGAAGTATCTGAGGTTGGAGAAGATTATTTTGAAGATTCCATATCAGAAGAGTCTTTTGTTGTTTCATTATCATATCAATCAGAAAAACTTTTTGATAAAGAGATGTCTTATGTAGAAACAAAGTCTTTTTAAAACTAAAATGCTTTCTTTGACTTGTTCAACTTAACTTTACCTTTAGTATTTTTCTTCTCTAAACGACTAAGGAGATGATTAATCTCATATAAACTATTACTTTCAGTTTCATCAAAAATGACATCTCTACTAACAATGAATTTTCCATCTGAAAGTAATATATACCCTTTCTTTTCACCAGAGTATCCAATGAAGATACGCTTCATACTTCGGTTTTCCAATATAGTTCTCTTTTCCTTAGGAACTAAAGCATAACATGTTGAGCCAAAAACCCTAAGATGATTTACCTTGGGTTTAAAACCGTACCAAGCTTCATAAGGTGTTTTTCCATATAAAGTTGATGTAAGTGATCGATTTCTAAGATAAACGACAGTATGGACTACTTCAGCCCAATATTTTGTGCTCAACCCTTTAAACTGCATCATAGATCTTTACATGCCCATGAGAGTTTTGTTCATCCTTTCAGTAACTCCATTTTGTTGTGGAGTATAGGAATATTTCAGTTGCCTCTTAATTCCATTGTTTCGACAATAATCATTGAATTCGGTTGAAGTGAATTCACCTCCATTACAGTTCTCAAAGAAGCAACCTTTTCTCTAGTTTCATTTTCAACGATGTGTTGAAAATTTACAAACTTTTCAAAAGATTCATATTTCGCCTTTAAAAATTACACCCATGCCATTCTAGTGTGGTCATCAATGAAGAATATAAAGTATTGACAACCACCGAAAGAATATTCCATTGGACCACATATATCACTATGAATCAACTCCAAATACTTTGTTACTCGCCATGAGCTAGTTGGAAAAGCTTCTCACTTTTGTTTTCCTAAAATACAAGATTCACACTTGGAATTTTCTTTCTTGAAAGTTGGAAAACCCTTTACCAAATATTGGGACTTAAGTTTCAAGAGACTATCAAAGTTTAAGTGACCAAATCGAAAATGCCATAATCTGAATGAAAACATTTCAGAATTCACTGTTGTTGTAACCTCTTCCTTTCTTTGGATGACTTTCCCATTCATTCTTAGTAACTTCCCATCTTCATATCCAATCATTATTGTTTTCAAGTTATCCTTCTCTGACTTAATATTCACCAAACCATCTTGCATGACGATTTGATGTCCAGCTTGTCTGATTGTGACTAGGGATAACATTTTTTTATTAAAAGTTGGTACATACCAAACATTTGAAATCCATTTTTCAACAATTCCAGGGAGAGAAACTTTCAATGAATCTTTTCCTTGAGATATATGAGTTGTGTCATCAGCTAAATAAATGGGATTTAGTTTAACATCTTTATAATTCCAAAAATAGTCTATGTAATAAGTCATATGTTGAGTAGCCCTTGTGTCCAATATCCAATCATTTTCAAATGAATATACATGTTGAATTGCTGAAAAAACATATTCATATTGATCATCCTGGTAATCTTGATCCTACGCATATTGAGATGATTGTTGAGAATTTGAATTTGATGTATGCTTAAACTTTGGCAATTGGTCATTGCTTGTAAGACAATTTGATGCATAATGACCCATCTTTAACATATTTTACATATTACTTGACTCAAATGTTTGCCTCTTCCTAACTGTGAATTATTATTGGGAATATTACTTTGAAAATTTTGTTGATTAAAATTTCTATGACCTCTACCTTGACCATGAGCTCTGACACGACCTCGATTAGAATATTGATTCTGAAAAATTCCAAAATTTGATTTCCTCTTCCTTTAGAACTTTCAGCTTTAGTGAAAAGAAGATCTTATCCTAATTCTTTTTGTTTTCCAAAAGATTTACTATGTTGAGCCAGTAATTCACTAAGTGAATCAAAAGTCATAGTTGATAACTTATCAATTATTTGCAAAGTCTCAAGAAAATACTTATAAGATGGAGGCAAGCCATTTATTACAATGGAGACTAGAAAACTATCTTCAAGTTTAGGAAAACCGCCTTTGATGATTTCCTAATGAATGTTCTTAATCCTTGAAATGTATTCTAATACATCACCTTTGTCTGTTAATCTCTGTTTAAGCAATTTCATTTGTAGATCAACTCTATGAGATGTAGAGGGAGTATAAAAAAACTTCTTTAATAGATTCCAAGCTGACCATGCATCTTTGGAATTCTCAATATGAACAAACATGTGTTCAATTACAGAAGAACGTAGCAAAGCAAGTGCTTTTTCATAACTCAAATTCCATTTTTCTAAAGAAGTAGCATCGGTTGGCTTAGTTGGAGCAATATCACCATCACAGATATCATGCCATAATTCATTATAGATCAAAGTGTTATGCATGTGTCGACTCCAAGATTTGTAATTCTTGGGTCCATCTAACTTATCTGATTATGTGAATAGATTGATTAATTTAGACATGATGTTTGTTGCAATATTTGCAAGTGAATAATCCACAAAACTCCAAAAGAGAGACACAAGGTGCCAGTAAGAAAGAGTACTTTTAAGGGCTTGGCATTGACCCTTTAAAAGTCTCATTGGAAATGGAGTTTGAGAGAATATTTTGCTAGACTCTTCTCAACTTCTTAGCGTTGAAGACTACAATCAAATCTTTCAAAGTTTTACCATTTTTACAAGATAGATAGCCTTTTACAAGTAATAAAATGTGCCCCCCTTGAACTAAAGTCATCAATGACTTAAAATATTACAACTCAAATGTCTAAAAATAAAAAAATAAAACTCTTTAATCTGAAGATCAAAGTTTAAAATTCTTATAACTCCACATCTTTATGTTAAAAAAAAATTCGGTCCTTCATTCGGTCGTAAATCTAATCCTCAATCTGGTCCTCAATGTGGTCTGTGATACAGACCTTGATATGAACAAATATTTTGCAACACTTTTTGATAATTTAATATCAGTTAAAAAAATTGTTCGCCAAAATTGTGTAGAAGGGGCTTCAAAAACAAGGACACGCAATAATCTTTTGACACATAGAAGAGATCTGAGTGGGTGAAATCGCACCAGCAGATTCATGTAGAAGAAGTCTAGGTGGAGATAGAAATACTCAGGATATTCTTGTTGATATGGTTATTGTCTCAGGTCTGTGTACACCTCAGATCTGTTGTTTGCATATCACGAATATGCCAGAGAAATTCGTGAAATTTGTGAGATCTGGTTCACCTCAGATCTGAAATTCGTGAAATTCGTGTTCTGGTTATGGGCACAGAGAAAATTGCCTCATATATGAAGATGGTTATTGCCTCAGATATGAAGATGGTTATTTCCTCATATATGTGTTCGCGTTCTGGTTATGGGCCCACCACGTTCAGATCGACCCTTCTTTTGCAAACCCTATACAAAAACAACAACAGCTTCAAATGGCGATGGCGATGCAGCAGAGAGAAATCGTGGTAAAAGTTGAGTGGATTAACTCTTTGTGCGCTAGATATCTTGAGTAATTTATTCTCCAAAGGTACTAGATCTAATCCACACAAATTCAAATCTTCCTTTTCACTGATCGGATGCTAGAGATTCAATCTGATGACCTTCCTCTAAATTCAGAAGCGATCCACAATTTGGTCCTTGATATGGTCCTTGATACATACCTCAATACAATCCTTGATACAGACCATATATGAAAAATGAAAAAAAATATAGGATCTACAACTCTGAAATCAAATTGCCATATTTATGAACAGATCTGAATCAATTTTTACAAAAATGAGCCCTCTTAATTAATTGAAAAAACAACAGTGCATCTTAAGATCATAAAACAATGCAGATTTATAATAGATCTGCTATGATCTTGAGATTTACAAGCCTAACTACTGATAAATTTGCATATTTAGAACTATAAACAGTATAAATAGCTCTAAAAATATAATCAACAATAAAATGAGGATTAGATTTGAAATAAAATCAACAAATTGATTTAGAAAAAATCTACAATTAAAAACTAAAATTTTCCTTACTTTAAACAACAATAGATTACCTCAGTATCGTTTCCCTTGAGTTTGAAGAGATCTGGGTTGGTGTTGTGGAGACTTCCTTGCTTCCTCAATCCATCACAATTTTCACCGTGGCTCTGATACCATGTTGACAAAGTGTCCTCAGACACATAATTTTATTGATAAGGAAAAAGTGATAACAATCCGAAGTGAGGACTCATAATCAACTTGTTAACCTCACTTAAAGAAGAAGCTAGTTTGTATAGCTCAACTCTAAACTAAAAACTAGGAGAACAACCAATCACATAATCACATGAGTATGATAGGTGTCCTTTACATAGAATCTAGGCATCCTTATCCTAACAAACTAGAATAAACTAATTTCTAAAAACATTTATACTAGAAAATACTTAGACTATAGAACTTTAGGATTATGAGGCTAACATTAATGAGACCAAAATATGTGCCACATACATTTCCCCAGAATCTTTGAAGGACATGTCTGTTGATATGTAATTTCCAATCATATTCCCAATAAGCGAGAAACGTTTGGGAGACCAGTACTGCAGGGGGAGTCCTGGCAATTGATCCAGGTGGATATTAGTGGCAACCCACCTATTCCAACTGGATCCTCTTGACAGTTTTGGTTCAACACGTTCTTTTGTACTTCTTTTTAATGATGGGTTCTACACTTTCAGGTTTGTCTGAATCCCTACACATATTCCAAGTGGATAATGGTGGCCTCCCACCTAATCCAACTGGATTATTTTGTATGTTTCCATGTCATCACATCTTGTTGTACTTATAGGATCGTTTTGGGGCCCTTAATAGTGTTTTTTTGGCTCTCCATAGTCAAACTGTAGACGAAGTTAGAGTTTGATGGTGTAATTTGTAGTTCTCTAAAAGTCCTTTTCAATGGGCTATCACGCGCCTAAAACGGAGGTCGTATACAAAATTTACGACCCCGAGAAGTTGAGGTACAAACTTACCCATAGGGGCCCACATAACTTTTGGTGTTTCAATTCCTAGGGTTAGGTTTTTGGATGTCTAGGGTTTTACCATTCATGAGTCATATCAAAAATGCCTATGTAGCCTCATTGTAATCATTCTAGTCAGACGGATGTGTGTAGAATCCACATCTCTTCTCAAAGATAGATACCACCATTCGAGCAAGTGTTTCAGTTCTGCAGTTTTATAGTTTCATCCTATTTCATTTGTTCAATAGAAGATATTGTTCACTTGATATATGTATTTTTCTTCATATCTTTGTGTTTATTGTATTTAGTTTGTTAATCAGTTCGTTCCGCTCCTAAATCTAGATTAGTGGTATCAGAGCAGTCTTCTCTTCATTTATTTTTCTTTCTGCATGTCCTCGACAAGATCTGGGTATAAGAATTTGGGACTCAAACCAATCGAGTCGTTGTGAGATCGATTGCGCCGAGCCCAATAACAACCCATGGGAGATGAAAAAAAATATGATGGAGTAGGAGATCCTTTTAAAATTTAGCTCGAGGAATCCCTTACACGACAAAGGAACAAAATGATGGACAACTTTTCCCAGATCCTTCGGTGGCTTCCCACAAGAGAAACATCTTCATCAAGAGGCCATGCAACCCCCTTCAAGGTACAGGTAAGTTTTGATATTCCATTATTTGAAGGACTGATAGATGCAGATGTTGTATATAAATGGTTGAATCTTCTCAAAAGGGTATTTTTTAGTCCACAATTTTTCCGATAGGGAAAATATTACTTGTTCACTCCTCAAGTTCGTCCCCCATGTTAAGGACTAGTGGGACACTTACTCTGAGCAAAGGGCCATAGAGGAATCTGCAATATTTGTGGCTTCCCCTACACGGGATTCCTTCCAGGATGACATTAAAGAACAATACTTCCTTTTTGGAAGCTACGAGGACCAGTACACAAGATGGACCAGCCTGCATCAAGAAAGGGACCAGACAGTACCTGATTTCACCAATATTTTCCATACCCTGCGCACCAAATCGGGTATCAAAGATTCTGAGTGACATCTGGTGCTCAAATATCACGGTTGTTTGCATAGATACATTCAAACAGAAATGGATTTTTTGGACATCACCTCATTGGGTACAGATTATAGATATGTTGTCAAGATCGAGCAGAAATTTAAGCAGAAGAGGCAAGAGTTTGGATCTGCAAAATCCTCACAGTTGAAGCAGGGAAAAGGTGGCCCCAACCCACACAGCAAGGGATAGAGAAAATATGGCCACTCTCATGAAAACCAGACCAAGTCGCAACACAAGAAGGGAAATGAGAAGACGAAGAAGGACACGGGAAAATGGTGTGAGTACCATAAAATCCCTTGGCACAACATTGAAGAATGTCGTTCCAAGCAGTCACTCATGGTCGAGCTGAAGGATTATGAGTCAGAGGTCGATTCTGACTCTGAATCAAATCCCGAAGGAGGGAAGTGGTTTATCGATGTTGAACCCAATGCCACTATCGCTACCACCAAAGTCTGGCCAAGTGAACCATAAGAACCAGAGGAAGGGGAATTCCTCTTTCACTCACAGATGTGGGTAAAGGGGGATCTGGTTCATTTCAATGTCGACAGAGGTAGTCAAAATAACATGATCTCAGCAGAGGTCGTCAAGTAGCTGGACCTACCGATGACACCACACCCGCATTCATACACCATCAACTGGCTTCGCCAAGGAAGATATCTTTTTGGCAACCAACAATGTCATCTACCCTATGACATCAAGCCTTTCAAAGATGAGGTATTGTGTGATATTGATCCCCTTGAAGTTTGTGATGTTCTTTTAGGACAACCATTTTTTGGAAGCATCATGCTATGTATGAGTCTAGACCCCACAGTGTTGTTATTACTTTGGGAAGACAATTGTATAGGATACTAGAGGTAGCTTCGCCTACCACTATTTCTTTAATCTCTTATAAGCAATGCAATAAGGTCATTTCACAGACCGAGAAGTTTGTCTTCTTTGTGATTCGTTCTCACAGTAAGCAGAAGGTCGTCGCCACATTCATGGCCTCTACACAGAGCCTCTCTTTGTAGTAGAAGCAAGTGGACTGGATCATGGAAGAGTACAAAGACATCTCCTCCTCACCCATCGGGGTACCGATGCAAGGCCAAGTCAAGCATCCAATTGATCTAACCCCTGGTGCAACTCTACCTAATGGACCAGTCTATCACCGCTCGTTGATGGAAAATGGAAAAATCAATCGTCGAATCCAAGAGATTCTTCAAAAGGGGCATATCAGACCCATCTCCTCCCCTTGTAGAAGCCCGATTGTACTAGTGCAGAAGAAGTATGGGACTTGGTGACTCTACATTGATTACAGATCCTTAAACAAAATCATAGTCGGGAACCAATACCCAATTCCCAGGATTGATGACCTTCTTGACCAACTCAAGGGGGAAAATTTCTTCAGCAAGATTGTCCTATAGTCTAGCTACCACCAGGTTCCCATTGAACCAACTAATGTATGGAAGACACCTTTCAAATCTAAAGAAGGTATCTTTGAATGGTTGGTCATGCCCTTTGGCTTAACAAATTCATCAACCACTTTCATGAGGTTGATGGATGATGTATTGATACCCTTCACCAACTCTTTTGTGGTGGTATATTTGGATGACATCCTCATCTTCAGCAGAACTTGGGAGGATCACATGCGGCATATTCAACAGGTTTTGAGCACTCTACAGTAGCACAAGCTATATGCCAACTTGGAAAAATTCTCCTTTGACATGAATAGGGTCCAATACTTGGGATACATTGTTGATGAGCATGGGGCACATGTTGATCCAGCAAATATCCAAGTTATTCATGACTATCCAGCACGATTTGGTTTTGCTGAGCTCGACTTGTTTTTGTTCCTCCTCGGGCATTATTTGGTTCTGTCAATTGTTGGGTAATTCTTTTAAAGGAAGTTTGTACATGTTAGATTTTAAAAAACTCAAGCTCAAATTTGCATATTATTGATTAAATGCCATTTTTTAATCAGGAATTGTGATGATTATATTGATGAGCATCTTTGTATGATTGAATCGGGGCCTGATTAGCAGTTTTGATGACAGTGGATTGTGTCAACCAATGTTGAAAAATCGACAGTTGGAGATTAATATTGGGATTATTCTTATTCGATTTTAAGAAATGAATATGGGAGATGGATGGTTGGAATCATTGTGCATATTTTTGTTTTGTTTTAAAAGGGAAAAGGTTTAGCATTGGAATATAAAGGATTGTGTTTCGAAGGGTTATAATGTTATTGGCAATGATGTGATTATGATATTGCATAGTTAATGTAAGATGAAAACATTTCTATAATTGAAGAATTTTGGGCATATGAATTGTCTTTTATTTGAAGTCAGCAAGCATTATGTCTGTAAATAAGGGACAGTTAAATGATTTTGGTTTTAAGATGGATGCTTATTGGATTGTGCTCTGAATAGAGTTGTGGATGTTGTTTGATTTAATTTATTTTTTATGAACAATATTAGTATTATTCCCTCTCATAATATCACTTTTTTCTCTCATCATACCCCCCTCATGATCCCAATTTCATTTTTACATTCCATGTTCTATAAAATAAATTAAACACTATGTATGGCAGTGATAAAAATATGACACAGAAATAGGTGGCAGCTGATATATTTTGGTATTGATAGCACAGTTAGTTATTTAATGAATTGTTGAGAAGTACTCGTGTTCTTACTCCCTGTCATGTTACCACTTTTTCACTCATTACAATCCCCCCAAATATCCCATGAACCCTGTTTCACCCCCTGCTCACTTGGAAATTGTTAAATAATTTATTATGGATTGAATTGCATGGGTCTTATGTCAATGTTTGAGCCAAACTTTGTTTCATAAAAAGATAATGTCATGTATGGTCTGTTAAGGGCTAGTTTCTAATGAATTGATGCATACATGATGAGTTTCTTCAACAGAGGAAGTCATGGTAGAAACAACATGGGAAGAGGTAAATGGAATTGAGGTCCTCGAAGGCCCAGATTCTCAATTCATTTTGATGTCGATCCTCAGGAGTTGAACCCGTTTTTTTAGGCTGGGTTCTTGAATTGGATTGGGCAAGGGATAGATCAGCCTAGACTAGAGAGGTATCCTTCCAGCCTCAAAATATCATCGGTATTCTTGTGCCTCCTCATGTATCCATGCAACCAGAAGTTCCTGAGAATGATGGATGGTAGGAGATTATTCATTCGGCAGTCTCCCACCATCTTGGTTGGCCCAAATTATCATTATCTCCTCCTCCTCCACCTTTAAATCCTAACGTTCAAATTTCCCATGTACATTCACTTGTTTAGTCCTCTCATTCTAGCAAACAACTTAAAATTGACACCCCCCCCCCATGTGCAGGATAGAGGTAAAGTTGTTGCTTCCCCCTCATCTCCTTCAAATGACTCAACAAAATCAGTGTCCCCATGTATGCACCTAAGGGACAAATGTTCCCATGTTATTAGTGAGATTAAGCCTCAAGGTTCAAATCAACCTTAGGCTAATTCTGGGAAGTCCAAAGGGGACAACAGTGATAGAAGAAGAATTGCCTCTCAAAGTGGAAAATATGGATTTTAATTTATGTGTTTATGGTTGATTTGTTGAAGACAATGGACTGCAGAAAGTTTCGGACAACAGATTATTTTTTTTGGATCATGTGGTTATTTACATATTTTGGATATAATTTGAATTATTTCTGATATTTAATATTCAAATTTTGGAAATGTTTATGGGAGATACAAAGAGGCATGTGTTTAATTGGTTATCCAATTGTGTTTACTTTTGTAAAGAATAAAAAGGGAGTCACAAGGGGTCCCAACTACTTAGTTATTATTAAATAAAGACCCTTAATTATTATTATTATTAATATTAGTTCCCTAAACTAAAATAAGTTAAGTTTAATTAGCTAAACTAAATGAGGTAGTTAAACTACTTCAACTGATTTGGAATGCATAAAAGCCAAATGAGAAGGAAGAACAAGTGAGAATAGAAGGAGAAAGCAATACTAAGGTTTGCTCTTTTGTTTTCATGAGATAGTTCAGTTTTCATTCATTCTTGAGTTCATAAAAGGCCTAATTCTCTTGTTGATAGCAGGGTCCTATTGTAGACAACAAGGTTCAAAGATTAACCATATCATTCATATTCTTGTTTCAGAGGTGTTGATCTATCTTTGATAGTCTGTGTATACTTGTATGTTTATGAATTAAGTTTCATAGTAGATAAAGGATATTGTGCATAGTCAGATTAGCAGCAGTATGTGGCAAGTTGATCCAGATTTTAAAGTTCAGTTTTTACTTCTTGTCAGAATCCTTTTGTATGGTTTTCATCGAGGATATCTAAATTTGACTTTGGTCCATGCCCTCACAGGTATTTTTTAAAGAGAAATATACTTTGATTTCTTGGAATGAAATAAAGCAATTGTTATTATGTCTCATTTGCGTGTATCTGTGACTTGGTTACTTTTTCTTTTGATCTCCACATTTATTTTCTGTAATCTGCATAAATTTCAGAAAATTACATAAAAAATTGATGTTATTTTACAACATTCTTTCATAAAAAATCATCCTAAACACTTGTAATTAATACTTGTGGATTGGGAAATATTTTTTGAGGCTATAAAACATAAGGTGATATTCCCGACTATCTTGTCTTAGCCAAGTGAGATTCGAATATGCTTGAGTAAGATAATTCATATATTTTCCTCAACAGTAGGTTTGATATTTAATATACACAGGGTAAAGTAAATCCTCGGTATTTATTGGGTCAGTAAATTAAACTAAGAAAAAATTGTGGGATATTAAATTAATGAGGTTTAATTAACATTAATGAGGATTAAACAAATAAAAATCCTAAGGCATGAGATTATAATGTAATGATTAATTAACCTAATAAGATTATTAAGCATAAAGGGGGTCAGTCCACATGTACCATGTGTCAATCCAAATGGCGGGTCTAGATTGGGCCACATGTCCAAGGTGCCAGGTGGAATACCATCATATCGCCCATCAGAAGGTTGCGATGTGGTGATGTTGGAATAGGTCGATATCGGCATGTCGGGTATCGGTTGTAAGTCAGGTGGTGTTGAGCGTGGAGGGGTTGAGGGCCGATAGGTCAGGGACCTTGGTGGATAGATTACCACATGGGGGTCATGTCATTGGCCACATCAGTATCCATGTATGCATTAGTTAAACCACATGGATGCCACATGGGTGCCACGTGGGCATGAGAGGGTTTTGGAAATAATGCATGAAACTTCAGGAAGCTATAAATTTGATCCAAAGCTCAGAATTGAACTTGGTTACAGTTTTTGGAAATCTCTTGGCGAGCAGAATATGATGGTATCCTCAAAAAGAGACTTCGATATGGATAAGGAAAGGAAAATTTTTGATACCCCACCCCTTTAAGAGAACCTAAGGGGCAGGTAGGCTATAGAGTGGTATCAGAGCATGGTTACAACACTCGATTTGTATGGGCTCAAGAATTTCAATGATAACAATAAACCATAAAAGAGATAATTTAATTTAAAAGAGTTTATATAAATTATTAAAAGGGATAGGACATATTTTACCTTTTTTTCTACTTGAATGTTTCATGAAAGAACAAATGCTTTTGGTTGCTTGAATTAAAATTCTGTAGAAAATTATAGTGTTGTTTGTACTCTAATAAAAAAAATTGAGTGATGCTTGCATGGGGATGAAATTGCATTTACAAGATGTGTATGCCAATGAATGTCTTTCCCATGAAAATGTTTTATATTTATAAAATGTTATTTTGAATGACCAGCTGACAGTGGTGTTTGTTTCGGCACATAATAATCCAAAACATTAAGAGAAATGGTAACCTATCCTCGAATGGAAGAGAATTCCCATAACATAGAAGAAGAGGAGGATGAGAGGAGGATCATGGGAAATCCTCCAAACTTAACAGAAACTGTAAGGAGTCTAATGGTTGAGCTTCAAAGTTTTAAGGTTGATAATTAAAATCTCATTAGAGAGCAAGAAAATCAAACTGAATTAAATGCAATATTGTTGCAAATATTTTCTGGTATCCAAAGATAGTTGCAACATGGACCAACAACTAGTGATATTGAGAGGCCTCAATCCAAGAAGACACAAAACCCGCTAGAAATTCAAAAGCATGGTCCAAAAAATAGAAATAGAGGGAAAAGTACCTCGAGAAGGAATAGCATGGTGCCAAGAAGCATGCAACCAATAGGGATTCATCCATGAAATCCCCTAGTGATAAGGAAGAGAGCTCTGAGGAATTGTCCAGTGATGAGGTCATTTTAGAGTCCCAAAGAAAGAGGAAGAGGAAGGAGGATTCAAAGAGTTCCATGCCCGAAGAATTCAAGAAAGCTAAGCCACCTACTTTTTATGGAGAAATCAAAAAAGGGGAAGAAGAAGAGGCATGGTTACTGGGACTAAATAAATACTTCAGGGTACATGACTACTCTGATAACATGAATGTTAGAGTAGCCATATCTAACCTGAATGGAAAGGCCTCCATTTGGTGGGAGGATCTTAAAAATATAACAGGTATCCATGAGAGAAATATAACTTGGAAGAAATTTGAGGAATGCTTCAGGAAAAATTGTGTATCAAATTGTGTATCTGAGAGGTACTATGATGGAAAGATAAAGGAGTTCCATTAACTCAAGTTGGGCCAGCTCGTTATGGAAAATTATGTGAACAGATTTCTTGAGTTGTTGAGGTATGTACCTTACACCAAGGATGAGAAAGTGAAGAAGCAATGTTTTCTTAGCAGGCTACCATAGTCTTTCCAAGCTCAGATTGAATTTGATGAACCCAAAACACTTGAAGACATCATAATAAAGGAAAAGTGTTGCTATGAGCAGTCCAAGCCTAAGATGGAGAAAAATAAGGTGTGGAAGATAAAAGACAAGATGAGACTCAAGAGGAAAGGATTTAAATCCTCAAGATTTAAAAATTCTAGAAGGAATACCAAGTCAATTTTTTCAACCAGAAGTGCACAACACCATAATTTTCCCACCCAAAGTGAGAATAAAACTTATGTACCAGCAACAAAAAAGGTTGAAGACCCAAAGAAAGGGACACTAAGATGTTGGGGGTGTGGAGAAGAACACTTGTTGAGGAACTTCCCTCATAGAAAACATAATAATAGAAGGGTCTATAATGTCCAAGAGGCCACTACAGTCAATGATGTGGCTAGGAGCATCCCAAAAATCTATGTAGCAGTTGAGAATCAGTAAGCAGATCACCAAGCTTCAGTGGTAGAAATAGAAGGTAAACTTGTCAACTACTCTATTTCAATTTTAATTGACCCTATATCTAATTTGAGTTACGTTTACCCACAAAATGTTGAAGCGTGTGTTTTACGGTAGAAAAAACATAAAAATTCATGGCTAGTATAGCTAGCCACAAGGACTAAAAGGAAGGTAACTGAAGTTGTTAAAGTATCATGCCAATTTGACATGAATGGGATTCCCACACAAGCAGTCCTAAATATACTTACATTGGATTCGTATGATTTGTTGATTGGCATGAACTGGTTGGTTGCTCATAAAGCCAAACTAGATTGTTATAATAAGAAATTAGAGTGTGAAGATGAGGAAGGACAGAAAAGAACCTTACAGGGGGTGTAGAAACCTATATTTGTGAGACAAATTTCATCACTACAAGTAAAGAAGTGTTGCAGAAAAGGAATCCCTTATATGCCATACAAGTGCTAGAATTAGCTAAAGAAAAT
The DNA here is from genome assembly GCA_010110895.2 of Picea sitchensis. Lineage (NCBI taxonomy): Eukaryota > Viridiplantae > Streptophyta > Pinopsida > Pinales > Pinaceae > Picea > Picea sitchensis. Next base: position 37,925 of record SNQJ01S0031573.1, on the reverse strand, counting down.
AAGCCTAGTATTGAATATCATCTAGTTCTAAGGGAGTAAAAATATGTATTTCTGGAAGAGATATCGGGCTTACCTCCCAAGAGGGATATTGATTTCTTAATTGAACTCATGTCAGGAGTAGTACCAATGTCTAGAGAAACTTATAGAATAAGAACACCTGAGTTGGTGGAACTTAAACTATAGTTTAAAGAAATGTTAGAGAAAGGATACATATGGCCTAGTGTGTCTCCTTGCAGAGCACCTGCCTCATTTGTTAAAAAGAATGATGGCACACTTAGATTGTGTATTGACTATAGACATCTAAATAAAATGACTATCAAGAATAAGTACCCGCCACTAAGGATCGCTAACCTCTTTGATCAACTGAGAGGAACTACAATATTCTCAAAAATAGACTTGAGGTCTCGGTACCATCAAGTAAGAATTAAATATAAGGACATCTACAATAATTCCTTCAGGACAAGGTATGGGCACTATGAGTTCTTTGTGGTGCCATTTGGACTTACAAATGCACCAAGCACCTTTATGTGCCTAATTAATAGTGTCCTTAGCAAATATTTGGACAAATTTGTGTTAGTGTTCATTTATGACATATTGATTTATTCCAATAATAAGGAAGAGCATGAGGAACACCTCAGATTAGTGTTGCAAGTGTTAAGGGAACATAAATTGTATGCCAAATTTAGTAAATGTGATTTCTTTCAGAAATGGATCCATTACTTGCACCATATTATTTTTTAGGAAGGAGTAGCAGTGGACCTTGAAAAGATTAAAGCCATCATGAATTGGTCTGCACCAAAAGATGTGACAGAAGTGAGGTCATTCATGGGCCTCATTGGGTATTACAGAAGATTCATATAAGGGTTCTTAAAGATTGATTACCCGATCACTTCACTTCAGAAAAAATGAGTGAAATTTGTTTGGACAACAGATTGTGAAGCTAGTTTTAAGTAGTTAAAATCTCTTCTAACCCACGCGCCTATTATGAAGATTGTTGATCCAAATAAATATTTGTTAGTATGTACAGATGCTTGCAAGGAGGAACTTGGAGGGGTTCTGATGAAAGGGAACTTGGAGGGGTTCTGATGAAAGATATCCATGTAATTGGTTATGAGTCAAGGAAATTGAATGAACATGAGACTCATAATGTGACTTGTGACTTAAAGCTTGCTTCCATAGTGCATGCTCTAAAAATGTGGAGACATTATCTGTTGGGAATAAAGTTTATACTCATGACTGACCACAGTGGGCTGAGATATCTATTTGACCAACCCAAATTGAATGCTAGACAAGCTAGATGGATGGCTTTTATCAGTGAATTTGATTTTGAAATATGACACATTAAAGGTAAGGAGAACTAGGTAGTGGATGCACTTAGCAGAAGTATGCAAATCATTCACATGGCTTCCATAAGCACATGTGAATCAGATATCAAGGAAAGAATTGGAAAAGCACAAGAAGAATATGAACACTTCAAGAGTGTAAAATCATACTTGGAATAGGAGTCAAATGGGACAAATTGCGGTGGATACCAACTATTAGAGAACAACTTATTGACCTACAAGGGAAAATTGTATGTCCCATGTTTAGCTGACTTGAGGAGGATCATAATGGATGAGCTTCATAGAAGCCCATATTCTGGTCATTTTGGATACCAGAAAATGATAACATCCACAAGGAAGTTGTATTAATGGTTGGGAATGAAAAAGGTTATATCTAAGTACATTGCAAAATTCTTGGAATGTCAACAAGTCAAAGTAGAACACAAGAACCCCTCAGGGATTTTGCAGCCCTTCCCAATTCCGAAATGGAAATGGGAAGTCATTTCAATGGACTTTATCACTGGACTACCAAGAACAAAAAAACAAAATGATTCAATCATGTTTGTCGTGGATAAATTGAGCAAGGAAACTCACTTTATTCCAGTGAAATCTACCTACAAAGAAATCAACATTGCTAATATTGTTTTGAAGCTAATTTTTAGGTTGCATGGCATTCCAAAGATGATCATATCAGATCGAGATGTCTAGTTCACTTCAAATTTTTGGAAAGCTTTGTTCACGTGTTTTGGGACTCAATTATCATTTAGCATAGCTTACATTCCCCAAATTGATGAACAAACAAGGAGGGTTAATAAGGTATTAGAAGACATGTTGAGGATGTATGCAATGCATCAACCCGAGAAATGGGAAGACTACTTTCCCTTAGTATAATTTTCCTATAACAATGGCTATCAAGAGTCATTGAAGATGATCCCTTTTGAGGAATTGTATGGTAGAAATTGTGACATACCAATCATTTGGGATAATCTGGTAGACTGGATCACTCTTGAACCAAACATGTTAAAGGAAATGGAATTGGAAATAGCAAAGATAGAACAGAATTTGAAAGTGGATTAAGACAAACAGAAAAGTTATGCAAATAAGAACATAACTCAAAGGGAGTTCAAAGTGGGAGAACATGTGTATCTCTGGATCAAACCTAAGATAATATCCCTAAGAATGGGAACTTGTGCCAAGTTGGCACCACGATATTATGGGACATTTGAAATTCCTAAGAGAGTGGGATCGGTAGCCTACAGGCTAGCCTTACCTCCCACAGTCAAATACACAATGTTTTTCATTTATCTTTGCTTAATAAATATGTTCATGATGTTAATCATGTAATTGATTAGTCTATGATTTAGGTGGAACCCGAGGGATAATTCCAACCCGAGTCTCAATGCATAATAGATAGGAAAGAGTCCTTCCTTTGGAACCGATCCATCACGTAGGTTAAGGTGCGGTGGAAACATTTGGAGCAGATAAGTCCACTTGGGACTTATATGATGCCATGAGAAAGGCATACCCATTTTTTTTCACTAATGTAAATAATATTTACATCGATATGTAGAACACTGAGGACGATGTTCCTTTTTTTGGAGAAATTTCTATTTTCGGCACACTAGTTCAGTGGGAATTAACTGACTAGTTCTATTTTAGACTTTCTAATTTTATACCATCACTATTATGCATGCATTCCTAATTATAGGATGTCATTGACTATATAAGTGAACATCACTCATTCATTTATTAGATCATAATATACATTGATTCTCATTCTTCATATTGTATCTCTCTTCCTTTTCTTGATAAGCTTTGTTTGTGTATGCTTTAGCTAGGTCTCCTGTGCAAGTTTCCATGAAACATTGACACCTTTAAGGGGGAGGGGAATGTAACACTATGTTTTCCCTAGTATGTACATATATTTCTAAATGTCACCATGAGTCATGGATAACATGTTTAAATGTTTTGGACCATGATGAACAATTAAAATGATAAATGCATTTTGATGATAATGAAAAGAAATTGTTGATGGGTGGATCACTTACATAGAAAATGATTCCATGAGAGGGAATGGTGAGGGGGAACCCTTACTTGTTGAGATGACCCTTTTCAAGTAGTACCATGCTCAATTCAAAATATTCAAACTCATAATTGTCCTCTTTCCCAGAAGATTTATTTACCAATCAAGTTGGTGGTTGGGTGGTCCTCCTCAAAAATCAATGAGAGAATGGGCAGAGTACCCATTTGGAAGTTTCTTATCTGACCCACAAATTTTGGGGATATTATCATGAAATCTTTTTGCAAAAGGCAATAAAAAGGAGGAAAATCACATACAAAGGAGGGAGGACGCACACGGTTGGGTCTGGGGACCAAAATCTAAGTGGAGAAGAGAGTGTGAAACTGTCTGGGAATTCAAGCTCTTTGTGTTCTGGGTAAGAAAATATCAAATAAATTCTCTAAATAAAGCTGATAAATGGGGTTGTGAATTTTGGGTATTTAGTTGTGACTCCCTGAGTCAAGAACAAGCCCCCTTGCTTGGTGGAATAGGATATTTATATTGCTAAGTTCTGTTGGTGAAGGAGAGTGGTCTTCATCTTTTTATCTCTATTAATGAATGAGTATTTCCCTCATGGCATCATATTATGGTTGGGGGTGTCCAACTGCAAGGATAGACAAAGATATATGTGCCTATGGTTGGGCGGAAAGAGGCTTACCCATCAACAATTGCAAATCTACTTCTAAATATCAGATAAGTGTTTCAATAATTTTCATATGTCAAAATAAGCTTCTTAATTCTATGGAATTTATGTTTTGGTTTTATGAAGAATTGAGATTTTTTTCAAGTAGTGAAATTTATTGCTTCATATGTCTGGTTGATTGTAAAATCTAAAGAGAGTTGCATAAAGATATATTATCTTGCTTTCCTCTGATTGTTTCTACTTTTATAGACTATTGTAAGAAATTATTTGCAACTCTGAGTAAGAACAAAGTGCTAGTTGGGCATTTACAACACATATGTAGGAATATAATTCATGGGTTAGTAGTGAAGACTAAGCTGTCATAGTCTTCACAGAACATCTGAAGTTAAGAATGTATAATCTTTATTAAATGAATGAGGTTCTCTATAATACTGAAGTTATGGATCAATTTTAGGAGGTGATATGTCCCTAGTTAAAGATCAAGCCTTAGGACCTCCTTGGAAGGCTTGGTTGTATGCTAAATATTCTATGGAAGCATAGGTAAAATCCTTTAACTTCCAGCCAACATAATAAGCTAGGTAAAGGGGAATCCTAGAATGAGAGATTAATCACAATTTTTGGTCTCATAAGTATAGGCTATATAGTTGAGAGGATAAAGTATTTTAACATGAGGATTATGTAAATAAAATGAAATCGTGAATATGTGTTTTATATTAAATTTATGTCTTGTTAAGACATGGAAAGAATGGAATTCTTACCTGGATTTACTCAGTAAAATTATGTCCAAAGATGAAGACCTGAAATGGTGGTTATTCCCTAAATAATAGTAAAGATTTGCATGAAAATAGGTGGGCAATAAGTTCTAATAAAATAAGATTTTTTTAGTGTGGAAAGTTTTATTTCGAGGGGATTTAAATCCCTCGAAGAAACTCAAATAATTAAATACATGTGTTTATATATTGTTAATTTGTTTCCTGAGCAAGATGTGTTTGCTGGAGGGTGGTAACTCCTTGCAATTTTCCCAAGTTTACTATTTATTGTCTTAATAGTTGAGTATTAAGAATAGGAATTCTTATATTAAAATCTACGAAATACTATTCATGTGCATGAGAAGTGGAGAAGCTCGAAATTTCTTCTTCTGGGAAAAAATGTTAATTTTGTTAAATTAATCAATTATGAAAATTTGCATTTAATAGGGGTCAAATATGCAAATCCAGGAGATCTTCCTTAGCACATTTTGGTTTTAATTAATTATTACAAGCCTAGAAGTAGTTTTTCCCTCCTCCCAACAATATAATATTATCTAAAAACCTCTACGGAGTGTCTCATACTGAGATATTAAGAGCATGAGGTGTGCATGGTAAGTGATTGACCCGGGGGCCAACATGGTCGACATAATATCATGATATTATATTAATATGATAATAATAAAACCCCATTGGGCTATTGGAATATCAGAGATGGAGGGAGTAATGTGAACATACTAAGTGATATACTAAGTCATCAGTTCACCACTGGGGTGTTTCTGATTCCGAACTCCATCTTCTCAAAGTCACTATTCCTCTCACCTTTAAGAAACTGAGTGAAGGCTTCAACTATTTGGGTTTCCATTTGAAGTTGGGAGCCTCATCCTCTAGAGACTGGAGTTGGCTGGTGGCCTCTTTCAAAAGAAAAATCAACTTCTGGTGCAATAAGTGGCTGTCATTGGGTGGAAGGCTTATCCTGGTTCAATCTGTTCTCCAGAGCCTGGCTGTCTATTGGATGATGTTGGAGCGGATTCCTTCTAAGATTATCACTTCCCTGCATAGATTAGCGTTCAATTTTCTGTGGGGTGGAAACGCTGACAAAAACCGTATTCATCTTTGTAACTGGCAGTCACTTTCAAGATCGAAAAGGGAAGGGGGATGGGGCCTCAAAAATCTCTCCACTTTCAATGTGGCCCTCTTGGCCAGTTCCTTCTGGAGAGCTGTCTCCATTGACAGTATTTGGCACAAAATTATCATTGATAAGTATCTTGATTCCAATTTGCTCCTTCATTGGCTACGCAAACCAACTTTCCAACTGACGAGGGCCTCTTCATTTTGGAAAGGCCTGGTGGCTTCCTCTCCAATTATTCTACATTGGCTCCGTTGGAAGCCTGGGGAGGGCCTGGATATTCTTATTGGCAGGGATTTGATTCTTGGACTGGGGGACCGCTCCATTCTCTCTCCAGCGATGAGACTCCATCTACAGGCATATAATATTACAACTCTTTCTCAGATAAGATCTTTGACAGGTGTGTCCCCTCTGCCAGATGTTTGGATGTCCATTAGCGATCTCTTACTGAGCGAACCACTTGCATCAGAATGGATTCGATTTACCACAGCTCTTAAATGTGTCGGAATTTCCCTGAGGGCCGAGCCGGATGTTTTGTTGTGGGCCGGAGGTGATGAATCAGGTTTGATCACTGTAAAAAACTTATATCTCGCCCTTCAGAAACAACAAATCTTTGATCCTGTATTGCCGTGGATCCACAAGCTTTGGAAGCTACAGCTGCCACTCAAACTTAAATTATTCTCCTGGTTGGTTGGTAAAGATAAGCTTCTCACCTGGGAAGCTTTACAAAGGCGAGGCTAGGTGGGGCCGAGTATTTGTTTACTCTGCAAATCTTCCCCTGAGGACCTACATCATCTCTTGATGCATTGCCCATTTTCAAAAGACGTCTGGCATCGATCTACTAAGCACTTTACTCTTCAGACTTCCTGGTGCGGCTCCTCCATCATAGAAAGCTTCCCATGTTGGTTCAATCTTAAATCGGCCCCGCCTAGCCTGGTGGTTCATTTCAGCGGGCAAATCTGGTTAGAGAGAAATAGAGTGTTATTTGAGGATGCCAAGCCATCTTTGCCAAGGGTGTTCTACAAGATTCTGACCTCTTTCAACTGGCAACCGATCACTGTCAGCGACATCCCTCATCGTGCTTTGACTTTTGACTTGTCCGAGGGTCACACTATAGCGTTTTTTGACGGAGCTGCACAGTCTAATGGCTCCAGATGCGGCGCTGGTGGCTTCTTCAAATCACACCAGTCCAGAATCACAAACTGGTTCATCAACTGTGGCTCTGGCACAAATACAAAAGCAGAGCTTTTGGGTTTATGGACCACGCTCACTCTCATTGCTCTATGGTCTATCGATGACCTCCATGTCCAGGGTGACTCGAGAGTGATAATTGACTGGATTTCAAACAAGTGCAAGCTCAACTCCATCCATCTAGAAGGCTGGATGCAAAAAACGAGAGATCTATTACAGCGCTTCTCCAATATCAATTTTCTTCATGTTTCTCGCACTCATAATAGGGTAGCTGATGCACTCTCTAAGAGGGCCCTATCAGAAGTAGTAGGGAGGCTCTCGATCTATCACTGTGATAGAGGGATTGAGAGTCCCATTACCTTTTTAAATATTTTTGAATGATGCTGCCAGCCCTCCATCTGAAGCACTGAAATCTGCACCTGGACTTGAACAATGGTTGTGGTTGGGAAGTCTTCGACCTCTCATATTTATTCTCTCATTCAAAAGCATGGAATGCCTATTTATCATGCGGTTTAATGTATGTCTGGATCCTCAATGCTAGTGCATTATGACCAAAACTGACTGCAGTCCTCCTTTGTAAATGAATTTATAAGCTATATAAATTCGAGAAAAAAAAAATTGGAAAAAAAAAAGTGATATACCTAGGCCAATATTATAAATATACAACAATTATATAAAATAACAATATTAAACCCCCATTGAAGTATCGGGGATCGGGAGAGGGAGAGGTTAAAGGTGTGTGTGATGAGAAATATACCTGGCATAGATATGTTATAGCTTTATTAAACTCCACCATAGTATTGGGTACCGAGAGGATGAGGACTGAAGGAACGCATGGTGGGTGGTATACACGAGGGTCGACATGGTCGTTGCCATATTATATTAATATAATAATATTAAAAACCCCACTGGGTTATCGGAAACTGGAGTTGGAGTTGGAGAGGGTAAGGAAAATGGAATGTGTTATGTGATAGTCACGAGGGCCAACATGGCTGATATAACACAATACCTTTTAAAATAATAATATTAAATTATCCCCACCGGGATATTAGGTACCGGGTGATGGTAAGTGAATGAGTTTGGAGTAACCAATATACTAGGGCTGGTAAAATAGTATAGCATGGAGTCTCCACCATGATATCTGGTACAGGGAGTTGGAACTCTAAAGGTGAATATGACAAGTGAAATACTTGGGGCTACTATAAGCATAGTGTAAATTAATACAATAATATTGGGTGCATTAATTAATTAATTAAAATAATTATTATTAATTCCTCTATTGGAATATCGGATCTCAAGAAAATAGTAAGAAGGTAGGTTTGACATTTAATAGACTTGGGGTAAAGTAAATCTTCGGTATTTACCGGGCTAGTAAATTAAACTAAGCAAAAATGTCATTACGTGGGATATTAAATTAATGAGGTTTAATTAACATTAATGAGGATTAAATAAATAAAAAATACTAAGGACTGAGATTATAACGTAATGATTAATTAACCTACTAATATTAATATTAGGCGTGAAGGGGACGGTCCACATGTACCACGTGTCAATCCAAATGATGGGTCCACATTGGACCATGTGTGCAAGGTGCGAGCTGGACTACCAACATATTGCCCATCGAGAGGTTGTGATCTGGTGATGCTGAAATAGGTCGATATCGGCATGTCATGTATGAACTGAGTGTAATTCAAGTGGTGTTGTAATGGGCCTATAACTGGTAGGCCATTATCGACATGTTGGATGTCGGCAAAGAGTAAGTCAGGTGGTGTTGAGCGTGGAGGGGTTCGGGGCCTCGGTGGATAGATTACCACGTGGGGGTCATGTCATGTCATTGTCCACATATGCAGCCACGTATGCACCATTTGAACCACGTGGATGCCACATGGGTGCCATGTTGGGTATGTGTTATATTCTTTGCACGACTAGAAATAGTGTCTATGTTGCGTCGGGCGCACAAGGGGGTAAGAGGGGGCGGAGCACCCCATTTCACGAGGGTTCACAGGGGGCTTTGCAGGGGGGGAGGATCCCCCCCTACATGGAGGTTCGAGGGTAGCGCCCAAAAAAAAAAAAAAATCGGTTTTTGTGTCCATTTTTTGGGCAGTTTTTTCGGCACATGGTTTTCGTTGATGGTTTTCTATTTCCGATTAAAGAATTAGGGTTGTTGACTAATCCAGGTTATTGGATTAGATTTTTGGATGCTACGGGATCCTATATGTATATTGTATTGTAAACAATGTATTATGTGAATGAATATAGAATATGTTGGTTTTCTCGGTTTGGGTTTCCAAGGGAAAAATATTTGTGTAATGTGTGTGTTTGCCATTGTATCTTTTTTGTTCTTTTTATTGAAAATTTGGTTGCAGTAAAATATTGTACAAGGTTAAAATCTACATGCCACATGGATGCCACATGAGTGTCATGTGGGCATGAGAGGGTTTTGGCAATAAGGCCTGAAACTTTAGGAAGCTTTAACTTTTGATCCAAATCTCATAATTGAACTTGGTTACATTCGTTGGAAATCTCTTGGCAAGCAGAAGACGATGGTGGCCTCGAAAAGAGGCTTTGAGATGGATAAGGAAAGGAAAAAAATGTATACCTCGCCCCTTTAAGAGAACCTAAGGGGTGGATAGGTTACTAGGAAAACCTTTCTTGACTCCTACATTGTAGTTTCTTCTAACCAACCCTCAATGCTCCTAAACTTGGCAATAACGTTCGCATACAACCTTACAACAACAACTCTCATCTAGGAGGGATTTTTTAGCTCTTATAACATATTCCAAAGATTAGTCCTAGGCACAGTGTCAAAAGCTTTCCTAAAGTTAACGAAACAACAAAGGAGATTGGTTTTATTGTTGTGACACTCCTCTCCAATTATCCTAAGCATGACAAGGTGGTCCATATTTGAATGATAAACTCTAAAACTAGTGTGGCCTTTATTTCTTTTTTATGTGGCTTTCTAGCCATATGCTAATCTTCTTTTCCAAAATACTTCCATATAGCTTACCAAAATGGGACTAATCATACTGATCCTATAATTAGAAAAATTAATTTTATCTCACTTTAAAAAATATATAAATGAGAATTGAGTGAAATTATAACTATACTAGATTCATTTTAAATAATTTACAAACATGATATATATATATAT
>SNQJ01S0031573.1:0-11623 GCA_010110895.2 Picea sitchensis | reverse complement strand
ATGAACTTTGAAAAATGCAGGAAACAATTAGGAGTGATAGAAAATCCGTTTCTTCATTAAAGGGGGATGTTAGAATAATGAAGACACGTCTAGAAACTTATTAATATAGAATGTTGTTGTGAGTTTGTTTTATTAGTACACATATTGAGGTTGTAGGTTGTTTGAGATCCAATTAGATAGGAGTAAGATCTAATCCTCTCATAAACTATATATGTAATTTTTTTCTCTCCTTAATGCAAGATGTGTGAGCTCCGTCTCACTGGTGTGTCATGTTCCTCCATTTTTTATTTATAAGTTTCTCTTTGTTTGTCATGTTGATTCTAATAGTTATGCTACACTTGCTCTGTGGTAGGAAGATTTCAATTCATGGTGGAACAAAGTTATAGAGTGGAATTTGCGGCTAATGGTATCTAAATTATGATGCATAGGGCTTTGCTCAAAGCCCTCCACTATTTCCTTCTTCATCCCTGCAACAACATACACCACACCAACAACAAATAAACCTTCTGTGTTCATCACCTAAGAACTCACGTTATCACAAAATCCTTGATGGGTGGGTTGAGGGGAAAGAGAGCTTGAAACACTAACCAGGTTTGTAAGAAGTTTTTGCAACCCTATTCTTCCACCCACATAGGCACACAAAAATATGAACAAACACATCAATGGATGGTTTATCTCCTCATTCAAAAATACTGTCTTCTCTCAAGTGTTCAACTGCTCTATCATTTGGATAGTATGGCTAAATTTTTTTGGAAAGCAATCGAAAAATGTAGAAATAGGATAAAAAGCACTCATCGAAATTGCAAGTGGACAACGAGTCTTATGGATCTACATCCAAGGTTAAAAAACTTGTTAATACTTTTTATTTTGCTAATATTTTACTTTTTTGTTACTCACAATTTTCGCATGTAAGTGGGGTAGAAAAAACAACTGGCTCTTTCCTCTGGTGGAGCCACAAGTAAAGTGCATAATGTACTCAATATTTATTTGTATGTTTCAACTATCATTAGCATTGAACACCAACATTATATGATCTTGTAGGTTTCAAAAAAACAAAACAATAGGCATATTATCATGGACATGAAGGACACTATAACTTTGCAAGATGTTGTAAGCATTTTGATTTAATTTTTGTTATGCTATCTGTTTACATTTAAGTTTTGTTATACTAATTATACCTAAATAACAACCAATGTTATACAGGCTTGAAGCTAGCATTATGTAGGGTTGAAGTCAACATTATTCTTTCGTGGCGCCGTTACAATTTGTTCCCTTGCTTTTACCTGTTTGCAAGAGACACCCTCTTAGCTACATCAACATACAAAACCTAAATAATGGAATACCATAATTCATAATAAGTAGAATACTAGTAGTCATAATGGGCTCTTGATTTTCCTCAATGATGTTTTCTAGATAAGGTGGAGTAGAGTTATCATATAGAATACAAAATTAGTTGTCATCCCAGAAATGACAACTATCAATATACCAATTATCACAATCATCCTCTAAATCATACCATGCATATCTTTCTCAGTTATACTCTTTCTTGATGCAAGTGTATGTGGTATCAATAATATAGTTCTCCTTAGATATAAAAAGTGTCTCTTTGATATCTTTTATCTATTGGAATCCATTATAAAGATACTGGATAATTTTTTCTAACAACATCTGTGTCTCCCATGGAATTTTCCACCTCATTGCCATTCTTCACATCCATTAAGGTTTGAGCGAGGAAATTTGCAAGGATTGTAGTGCACTTGATATTGTTTGGAAGTATAATATATGATATTTCAAATCAAACCCTAAAAAATTCTCTATCGAATGGCGTTGGCCTGGCGACAATTTGAGCACCATGTCAAAAGATATTAGCTTTGCAGTCCACGTTATTGTTATGAAAAAACCCTAAAATGATTGATTTTAAATTAGCAATATCTTCACTTCCCAAATTCTGATTCATTTTTTTTTTGAATCAAATGTTTTTCCAAGAATAACTCATCTACAAGTGGTTTCTTCCAATTCTTATCAAAGATCTATAGAAATTTATTCAAGTGTCACAACCTCTTTTTTCCTTTGAAAACCTTCAAAATAGAGGGAAAAATCTTCTTTTTTCCCAAGGAAATAACTCTGATATCAAATGTTATAAACAATTCAACTTTGATGTTTCATGTTTCTAGAATAAATCATCCAATGGTGACATCGACATTATTGACAATGATTTTGGAAATCCACCATTTTTAACTCAACCAGCTTAGCCAATGATTTTTGCACATGGAAAAATGGAAGCTCCAAACCCATACAACATAATCACAAGAAACAAGAATCCCAATTGGAAGGTTATTTTGTTTTATATTCCTAGAGATCCTATTGCCCTATTCTCAATTCCATAATAGAAATTTTAGTAAAATAGTATGCTGATTTATAGATGTAAACCCCATTAATTTCTACAAAAGAGAATATTATGAAATTCACTTACTCATCCTAATATACTCACACTATTATTGTGTTCCTTTTCTTCTTGTTACACATATTAGGTTCTTCATTTACTTCTTGACTAATTCCTTCAATAACCCAAAAGATGGAAATAAATAAATAAAATTAGAAAAAAAAACTGAAAAAAGAAACTTAAAAAACATATTTCTTTTTATTAAAAAATCATATTTTTAAAATATACATTTTAAATTAAAAAAAAAGTGTACCTAATTCTAATTAAAAAAAATATTTAAAATACAATGCAAAATACAATTAAATTAAAAAAATATATATGAAAAAAAACACCAATAAACATAAAAAAACCAAATTCCTACCTCCCAATGCATGTTGAGGGGCAGGGCAAGGTGATGGAGGTGGGTGGGGAATGAGGTTTTGGAATCACACTCACCCAATGGATCATTTTTCTTTATTTAATTTTTTATTTTGATTTTAAGTAAGTTTTTTAAGGGGTGGTAGGAGTGGGTGGGGTTATCTATTTCCCAAGGGAACATATAAGATCGATCTTTTCATGGAGTTTGGGCACAACATCTAACAATCAAGCAGAAGCCTATGCACTTCATAAGGGTCTAACTTTAATAAAGAGTCATGGAATTGAATATATATGTATTATCTGAGATTTAGGGGTTATCATCAACCAGAATAGGAAACGATCCCCCCTCAGGATATGAAGCTCAAAAGTATCATTGTAAGAGCTCTTAAGGAGGCAAAGGCTTTCAAATTTCCTCAGTGTTATCATGTTCTCCGGATTAACAATGCCAGGGTTGACTCTTTCGACAACCTGACCATTCAATACTCCGCAGGCATATTAAGAATAGATGACCAAGCCGCTCGACATTGCATCCCTTGATAATGGTCGTGATGGGAAGAATGACAAGCTTATGGATTCATAAAGGGGGCCCAACAACCATCTCAACCCTAGTCCAAGATCGAAACCTACCATAATCAACTTATCCACCAAGCAAGAGGTTGGGCATGACGCGTGGCAATAGAGGCTGGGCATGACGCATGGCAATAGAGTTTGGAGCACATTTCGGCATAGGACACCGACAGGTGGAATGTATGTTCAATTAATCTATGACTATACGACCTCACCTGTAAATGCACACAAGTGCTCCTCGACGACGTTTCTCTTCTGGTCATGTTCACAGGTGCTCACAAAGGCTTCGTTGTACCCCATTAGTGTCACCATTCATCATGATTATCTCATCTACTTCTCATAATGATGTTCACTCTTGGCATTGGTCTTATCGCACACACAAAGATCATCCTTGTAGGTGATGGTGGAGGCTATAGTTGCATCATTGTCCAAGGTAGCGATCCATCGCAATTAGCCAGAACGATACATCGGATCTAAGGAAGGGATTGAGCATTATGAATTCGGGCTATAGAAAGTTGGAAGTGGTAATGCAAGCAACACTGATAATTCATTCTCCCTTTAGCATTTTGTGGACATAGGTATTTCTAAAAGAGAAGAGGAAGGGAATTCAATTTGACAGCATGGAAAACAAATGTTCAGGAGTAGCAAGATGGAGATGACAACTCGAGGATGAAGAGTACGAGGCTCTGATAAACTTGGTCAATTCACATCAAATTCGATTGCAGAATGCCTCTTCCCAATGGATATCTGCAATGGATTTACTGGTTGAGCATAGGCAAGGGTTTCAACAACTGAGGGATGAATTTGTTGCAATTAGATTAGAGGAAGTGGTGCTGTGCTCCAGGCTAGAGACACTCTCAAGCTTGACCATTTCAGATGCTGCTTCATCTCCGGCCTCGCCCAAGCAACTACCAAACTTAAAATTGTGATCAGAATCCTCGGAGGAAGCGTCAGATGAACTTGACTCAACCAAAGTCTAGTCTATATGCTATATTTTAGCATTTTGATACTAGGAACTTTTAATAGGTTGTATACCAGATTACTTTGTTGTTATAAGCGAGCCTTAGGGGCTCTAGTTAGACTTATGATAAATAGTGCTACACTGCAACTTGTTTTTGAAGTTTCACATGTTTTTTTTTGGATATTGTAAAGACTCTATCTGTGACTACACCACATACTTTTTGAATAAAATTTTCTCCCAGTTAATTTTTATTTTTTATTTTGTTAAATTTGTTTTTTCTTTTCTTTTTAGAATGTATTTTTTTTTAATTTGTTTTAAATATGTTATTTTTTTCTTTTTCATTTTAGAGGTTTTTTATTTATTATTTAATTAAAAAGAGAGTAAAATGTTTTTTTTTTTAATATTATTATTATTTCAAAGTGTATTTAAAAATAAAAAAATAAATTTATTGATTTGTTTTTTTTCCTATTTTTATTTTTTTAATTGTTTTAACTTTTTTCCTATTTTTTAAATTTATTTTATTTTCTCCTCCTTTTTACTTTTTTTTTTTCCATATTTTGTTTTTTGTTTTTATTATTTTGTTTGCAATTGTATTGGGCTTTTATGCCATGATTTCAAAACTGTTGCAATTTTAAGCTCAAAAAAATTGGGGTTGCTATCATTAATGTCTCTTTTCAATTTGAGGGTCGATTTTAAGATTTTGGTTGCAAGGGAACTAGTTTTTAAGGCCACGAGCTCCAAAGAAGCCGTAATTTTGACCCCCCAAAAAAGGATGGGTGCTACTCTTGGTGCCACTTTTAAAATAGGAAGTCACAATTTTGATTTTGTGGTTGATTTTAAAATTTTGGTTGCAATGGTATAGTTTGTGAAAGCCATGGTTTCAAATAAGTTGTAATACCAGAAAAAATAGGGTGCTACTCTTGGTGCCACTTTTCAAATCAGTAGTGGATTTCAATATTTTTTCTAGCAACATTATGAGGTTGTTAAGACCACATGGTTGCAAAAGGTGGTAATTTAAACCTAAAAAAATGGTGCTATTGGTAGCACCGGTTTTCGAAATAGAGATTGATTTTGGTGTTTTTAACCAAAAAATCTGGGTTTTTAGAGTTATAGCTATTGTTTTGAGTTAATAGTTCTCGTTAAGTCAATAATTATGTTAGTACTTAATGAACGTTGGCTTAGATCCTTCTTGATTCTTGATTAAACCATTTTGTTATTTTTTAAGAAAGAAATACATCATAGTATATTGAACTTATGCTTATACCGAGGGGGGTGAATTAGTATAAGATACTTTTTCTTTTATTTAACCATTCATCAATTATTCATTAACCGAGAAACAATAATCACATATAAACTCAAATCACAATGCATAGAGTTTAACATGAAAACCCAATCGAGAGAAAACCATAAAACCTATATTTATAAATTCATGTAGGCACCATCCTACCGTTACAAAAGTTGTAGGCACCAACCTACTGGAGACACAAATATCCTTAATTGAGCACCAACTCAGCAAGAAGTAGGCACCAACCTAATGTTACAATATTTTCAAGCACCAACCTGCTGGAGCCACCAATTCCCTCACCTGAGCACCAACTCAACAAGATATGTGTAGACACCAATCCAAGATCTTCATACACAGTACTTTTGACTTCACCCGTATGCTTCATTCCATAGACAATCCTTCAAACCCTAGTCACATGCTGCCTTCATGCCCTAGCCAGTCTCATAGTATCATTCCATAATATAATCCCTGATGGAAACATCACAACCTTAGAATAGTGCACATGAAAACATCACAACCTCATAATAACGCATATGGCAAAATCACAGTGATTGCAACGTCACAACCTTAGAATAATGCACACTGCAACATCACAGTGACAACAACATCACAACATCAAAATAATGCATACAACAACATCACAACCTCAGAATATCGCACCTTGAGAACAAGAAAGACCCCAAGAAAATCCCTTAGACTTCTCTTGCACACCCTTAGATCCCAAAAAGGCAACCGAACACCTTTAGCGCACCTTAGAATTGATCTCTTGCTTAATTTCTTTACAAATGCACATATCTATCCTATATTTATAGTAATCACGTCCCCACTTTATGGGCTGACCTATAAAGACTTGTTGAGCTGGCCTCAATTTCCTGGCTGGGTTGTCAGACAAAAAAATTCATATCTCCTCATTCCTAGGGAGTTAGAGGGAATTCCATATACCATTAGAAAGGTCTCGGAATAAGATTTCCAACCATATAACTTGTGCTCCCATTTGAGCTAGGTATGTAGGGTAAACATTCCTTCAAATATAGGGTATCCAAACTAATCATCAAAAATAAAAAAAGTGATACTTTCAACAATCTCCATCTTGCAAAATTTATCTTGGACATCTGTAGGCTTGTAATATTTATCTTGGACATATGTAGGCTCCCCAAAAATATTTCCAAAAATATCCCCCTTTTTCATTGATGACAATCCTTAATCAATTGTAATCCTTCCCCTATCTGCAAATTTCCTTGTTCTGCAACTTCTCCCCCTTTGACATCAATGGAAAAGGGTTGCTCCCCCTAAGCTTGTGCTTCCCTTTACTGACAAGATGAGAGGGATATCACTCTCACTTCTGTTCCATACAACAATTTTCTTCTTTGACTTCATCGAGTATGTATACATCGCTTGAGGTTCTATTTGCATTTGCCACTAATTTTCTTGAAGTTGCTTTCCTTATCTCACACCCTTTAGAATGAAATGTGAAGTTGTAGCCTTGCTCACACATTTGACTGACACTTATAATATTGTTCTTTAGTCCTTCAACATACAAGACATTTTGTGTCTTAGTCTTTCCATTATCAAGACTAACAATACCTTTTCCAACTGCCCTTGCAGATCCATTATCTCCAAAATTAACCCTACCTCCTTATCTTCCTTTAAGGTGAGAAACTTGGTCTGGTTCCCTGTCACGTGCTTTGAACATCCATTATCAATGTACAATTGGTTCCATTAATTTTGAGCATAAAATGCAAGTTCACATTCTTCTTTCTTATGTTCTTCTTGCTTCCTTTTCCATAGATTTGTGTATTCTTATTTATGTTTAGCAATAACATCTTCTTCCTTCTTTATTATGCTGCTTCTACAGTCACGTGCTATGTGCCCATAATTATTGCACCTATAACTTTCAACATTGTAGTTAAGTAGGGGAGCAAATGAATTGTATTTTCTATCAACAAACCCACGAGAACTTCTAGTTTTGTTGCTTACATAATCATTCTTTGCGGTTTTATAAGAACCTTTGTTTATATCTTGATCACATGATCAATTCCTGCATAAGATTTGCAATCTATTTCTTTATGACCAAAGTTATTGCAAGAAAAAAATAGCTAAGAAAGAGATTTTGGTACTGGTTTGTGAAAGGTCTTCTTGGTGGAACAACTCTTCTGAAATCATTCTTGTGGGTAGAATTAAATTTTTGTTGGTCATAATTTCCTTTCCTATTGCTAATTTCATTGTTGATGGATCCTTTGATAATATTGGTATATGTTGGCCCTCGACCAAGTTTTGAGGAAACATTGGTCAGGTTTGACCACCTTTTTGGACTTCGACAGGTTGGTCGAAGATGGAGTGCCTAGGTAGAGCTGAGATCACGAGATCTCACTAGATTTGTGGACCAAACAAGGGATTCATTAGGGTTTTGTATTAGGGTTTATGGGATGTCCGCCCATGGGTTTACTCATGATTAGGCATTTTTGTAAATGTAAAAGTATAAATAAGTGTAAGAATGTAATGTAGAGGGGGGATGTAATTATCTAAGTGCAAGAGGCGAGTAGTTTTGGGTTGCTTAGTGCAATAGACTTTGTATGTAAGGCTCTGTGCTTAGTAGAGTAGTCATCTCTATGCCTTGACCTGATTTTGGGAAGGTGGATTCGGTGCTTAGTGCGCAGATCACCTGTACGGTGCGAAGCTTGGCTCTGTGGCTCAGTGCACGGGAGAAAACAAATGTAATAGATTGAAGACTAATAAAGAAGAAGAATCCATTGGTGGACGTAGCCCCACACTAGGGTGAACCACACATATCATGTGTTGATGGTTTTCTTTGTGCTATGATATTTATGTTGTGAATCTACTTAGTGCATTGGTTGTTATATAGGATAGATAGATCTATGAATGCTTAGTGCTTTATTTATGTTGAATGTGATAGATCTAATTTATGATGCTAAGTGTGATGTGTATTTTGTCAGTATTACTACGCCGATCTATTCTTAGGGTTTGTTCTAAGATGTGAATAAAGATGATAACTGATGCATGTGGTTCTTAAGTACTCTAAGAAGTAATTGTAATCACAGATATGTGTCCCATCTTGGTTACAAACACCTGAGTCCTGTAACCCCCCCTGTCTCTACCTCAGGTGAGACTTCGCCTGCTTCGCAGGTGTTGCCGAAAGGGCCGATAGTTAGGGTTTTGTTGGTGCGTTGAACCCAGGGTCTGCCCCTATGTCAACAAATGGTTCCGTTGTCGGGACCTGAAACTGTGATTGCTGGAAACTGAAGTAAAGAAAAGATAAGCTCTGTGCGTAGATCTGCTGTTGTAGTGCGCAATACTCCACTTGACTTGCGAAGCTTTGTGCCAATGATTTGAAAATTAACTTGATCTAAAATTCAAGATCTTTTAACCATTATTTGCATGTGAATTTTTCACTGTTAACCACCTTTGTAATGAAAAATTAAAGAACATCCATCAAGCACATGAGCACAAAAACATGTAAGCAAACCATCTATGAACAAGAATTGGTAACGGAGTTCACCAGACCCCCTGGCTACGTCTCCGGGCCACTTTCCAAATGGGAAGGCCGATAGATTAAGTATTCAAATGCTTACAAAGTAACTTGTGAATTCTGTCTGTCATATACAATAACAGACTTCAACAACAACTACAAGATGAAATTCTGAGACTTTTAAGTATGAACATGAATACCTTTCTGTGTATCTCAAAGATTCTGTGAGCAATTTTCTGTCTGGATGCCTGAATGCAAAAATTGAAGCTGGATCTGGAATCTTTGCGAAAAATCGAGACTTTTGAGTATAAACTCGATATATTTCAGAACTGGACTCATAATGCCCTTCTTGGCACAACTCCCAAAATCTGCCTCTGATCTATACAGTGCGTACGGCCTCGGGATGCATGCAAATCCAGAACCACCTCGATCTGTGTGCAAAACCACCTCAGTTTGTGTGCAAATTCACCACGGACTGTGTGAAAAACCACCTTGGTCCACATGCAAAAACCCCCTTAGTCACTGTGCAAAGCAACCTCGGTATGCATGCCAATATCTGTCTGCATGAAACTCCCCCCCTCGGGATCCATGCCCATGGCTCATTTAAATAATGGAAAAAAAACCAAAAGGGGGGCGTGGGCCATAGGCCACGTGCCCACACAAATCCCACCAAAATCAGAAAATTTTAAGGTTCTTTCGCCACCTCTTGCCACGTCTCATGGCGATGGCGCGTTGGTAGATGTGGTGGTTAGGGGGCGGAAGTCCCAGGGTCAAACCCGCAGGCTTCTCCTCCCACCGCATATGTGATATGGTATGGTGCAATTTTGGATATATGTTATGGCATATAGTTTATATTATATGATTGAGATTTGGAGTGATATAACATATGGTTGGATTTTGGTTATATTATATGGTTGTAATTTATATGAAGTCGCATATGGTTTGTAATATATGGACTTTGGATATATGGCACAATTTGATATGGCATAGTTTGTGGAGGCATATGGCATGGTTTATAATAACATTTAGATACCAAGGGGGGCCTTGGTGTTGGCAAGGTCAAGGGATAAGCCCTTGACCACCCCCCTTTTTCCCAACCATGGGGTCATGGTGGCCTTATCCTAAGGTCTTAGGTTCAATTCCCATAGCCCCAAATTACATTTTTTAACCATTTCCAACCATTTTTCACCACTTTAACCATCTTTGACGAAACTTCAACTGCTGATATCTTCGTCATCTGGAGGCCGTTTTTACCGAAATGAACATCACCGGAAAGATGCTGACGGGCTCTTCCACTTTGTAAGCTTTAATTTGCATTTTGAATACTTTAACTCTATCGAATTTTGAGATGATCCACCTGGATCAAACCTTCCCACTGGAAATCTTTTTGGCCACAAAAAGTATGAAATCATTTAGAAAATAAGTGAGGGTATAATTCCCTCACTCTTCCAGTCTCTAACCACCTTGCTTTTCTTGGATGCATTCCTTTTAACCCCACACGAAGAAACTCCATGTCTCCTCTTTGTGATGGTTTGACCTTCTTGTCCAGTATTACATCTTCCTGAAGTTCATTAAGATACTCAGGAGAAAACTCGTCCACAGAAGGTACTTGAACCTGTACATCTTGGTCTATAATCATAGGCGGCTCATACAATTTCAAATTTTCCACATTAACAACTGAATACATTTGCATATAAGGAGGCAATTCTAATCGGAAAACATTATTACCGACTTTGTCCAAAATTGTAAAGGGTCCATACTTGATAGGTTTAAACTTTCTACCTTCACCTTGAAGTCGATCTTTGCTGATATGANTTTGTATTTGGTCTGACTTGATTCCAACTGTTCCTGCACTGCTTGATGAATTACCTGAATCTGCTGAATAAACCTTCGAGCTTGATCTGCATCAACCTGTTCACATTCCACTGTATCTTTCCCAAAAATGAAGTCTAAAGGAGACTTTGGCTAGTACCCAAAACATGTATCAAAGGGATACTTTTGAGTAGAAGAGTGTATATCTCTATTGTAGACATGTTGTACATAATGCAATTGTTTATCCCAAAGCTTGGGATGCTTAGCACAATACCCTCGAAGAAAATGTACCACAGTCCGGTTGACCACTTCAGTTTGATCGTCGGTTTGTGGATGAAATGCTGTGCTTTTCTTCAGCTTTGTGTCCATAAGTTCCCATAAAGATGACAAAAATTTCCCAAGAAAACAGGAATCTCGATCAGAAATAATAGAAGTAGGAAGTCCAAAATGGACCCATACATTTTGGAAGAAAAAATGAGCAGTCATCTTAGCCGTGATCTGCTTTTTCCAAGGCATGAGTATACACATTTTACTGAATCGATCCACAACAACATACAGATAGTCATGCCATTTTCTAGACATTGGTAAACCTCCTACGAAATCCATTGAAACACTTTCCCATGGATGAGAAGGAACTGGAAGTGGAGTGTACAAGCCTAACTTTCTGTTACTTGGTTTGCTTGTTGCACAGATGACACAACCTTTTACATA
>SNQJ01S0031572.1:104618-116271 GCA_010110895.2 Picea sitchensis | reverse complement strand
TAGTGGGATCATCCTAACCTCCTCACCTTATCCTCTTCAAATTATAAAAGGAGAGGAGCTCTCATGGAGAAGGGGTTCTTGAGCTTGAGTTAGCTTTTTTGCTTTGGTTGGCTTGGAATTATTAGCTTGGTTGGAGTGGCTTTGAGATTTGCTTTGTCAAGATAGATTGTGAATATCATCAGATCTATGCTTTCAAAATTCTTGGAGTGAAAGTGTGTGGGGAACGAAGGACAGTTGGAAGGGACCCTACGACATCAAGGCCATGGTTGTAATCTCTCTTTCACATTTAATATGATACAGTAATATGATTCTTTCCTATAAAGCTTGTTATGTTTTATTGTATGATTCCTTGATCACATACATAAGTTAACTATTGAATATATTTTTCTATATTCACTTTGGTTGGTTTGTGTTGTCTTGGTCTTGACCTCATGAGAGCACCAGAGTGAAGCGGGAGAAACAGAGACCCTAGGAAGCGATATTAAGGTATGTTACTTATTCCTTCCTACTAGTTAATTCAATATTTAAAACTTAAGGAAAGAGTCATGTTCTGTCCTGTATTGTTCTAGATCCAGGTGGATCTAGGGAGATCAGTTAGTGTCCGCACCTACCAATTTGTCCGATAACAGGGTGTGTTGTATTGACAACTGCGTGTTTGTAGAAGAACTTCTTTCTTTCTAGTGAGGAGTATAGTGTGATCTGCAGAAGTGCCCGCATTTGGATATTGTCCCATCTGTGGCAGGCTGCATCTCTTGTTGGGTGTTCATCACCCCTTGGTGTGAAATGGGGTTTTTCAGCATAGATGGGGGTGGTTGTTGCACATATTGTTGTGGGGCCTACTAAGGGACAAGTGGTGTTGGGGGACGTGGTCCATTTCCGGATTCTTTCATCTGTTTAAAGTCAACTATTTGAGGGAAATGGTGAGTATAATGGCCATACTCACCACAAAGGGCACAAGGGAAGTTTTTCCAAATATTGTTGTTATTCTTTCCTTGGTGTTTGTTATAATGGCCCCCTTGGGGGTTCTGGTTCCCCTGAATCTGGTTTCCCCCAACCGGTTGGTTCTCTTGGGGGTGATTCCCTCTTAGTCTTGGATTATTATTATTTCAGTTTTTTCCTTTCTTTTTGGCATTATTCGACTGATGGGTTGGATTTTTCGTATTCAATTGTTCAAAATTGTGGACTTGCTAAATGGGAGATGGTTGAACAAAGTTAACCCCAGTGTGTGGTGGTCCTTGTGGAGAAGCAATGGGCTGGGGAGGACGAGGAAATGGGAAGTACATATTATGTTGTGGAAATGATCCGTAAGGTACATAGGAAGGTGTGGCGCTTTCACTGGTGCTTAGGGTGTAAGCAGAGGAAAAGGTGTTTCCAAAACTAGGGTGAACAGTCAGGCGCATCATGGGTGTTGGCGGGGGTCCACTTATGGGTGGAGGGAGGGAAACACGGTATAGTTTTTGATAAGGGGGAGGAGGGTAGTAAGGGTTTCCTCCATATACCAGTGGATATGGAGGTGTACCATACGTAGTTGGTTACGGGGGGTATGGATTGTGGTGTGTTGTGGTACCAATCAATCCATCCATGGAGTGATAAATCCCAAGTTTTTCCTGGCCGAATGGCACGGGTCTTGGGGCGTCAGGTAGTACCATATATAAGTATCCTGACTGTGAATAAATGAGTTCAAACTGTTGAGCCTTTCTGATGGTTTCTTCTTCAGAATGGGGGAAGGTGGCGGCCACATTCTTGGAAAGAAGGGAAACAAGTGATTTGAGAAACCAATTGAGGCATTGTTGCTTGGTGGCTTCAACTTTGCATAGACTATGTCACCGACGCCATTCATGAATGTGGTCAACAATGTGTGTGGTGGAGGTTTGTTTAAACTCTGAGAGAAGTTCGAGACCATTGTCATGACAGATTGGGAGTTGAAAGAAGGTCAAAAATGATTTGTCCAAAGATTCAACAGTCACATGGGAACCATATTTTTCTTCTTCATACCGCTTGGCTGATGGGCTAGTGAGTGTGTTGAAATAACCTCAATCAGATGGAGTCGCCCATGATGTTGTTTGAAGAGAATCATAAGTGGAAGGTTATAATATGGTTGGTCGGGTCATCTCCCACTTTTCCTTCAAACTTGGGGATGTTTGAAGGGAGTTTGGTAGGCATTGTAGGCCATGTGGGATCATGCAATATAGGATCATTAGTGAGCTTAGTTAGATCTGGTATTTTGAGGGAAACTAGGTAGGTCATCTTGGGTGGCAGTGGAGAGTTAATTCCCATCATGGTGGGAATGGTTTTTGTACCTGACCCCTGAGGAGGGTTAGTTCCAACCATGGTGTGAGTGGTTTGTATACCTGACTCGTGAGGGGGGTTAGGTGGGTTTGTACTTCCCCTTTGGGAAGAAGTTTGTCCCCCGCTTCCTTGTAGAGGAAATCTAGTGGATGGTTGACTATGGGATGTGGACCCAAGTAAAGTGGAACAGAGCAAAGATAATCCCAAAACAGTAGCACTCACAAAGGTGTACAAGGGTTGGGCCAATGAGCTGGCGAGGCTAGGAATGCCTCCTAAAAGAGGAGAGAGGTTTTGCAAGTGTATGGAATGACGGGGATTCTGTGGGTCCCCTATGATGTCCGACTAGTAGAGTGGATGTCTGAGGATGGTGATGAGAGAAATAAATGAACAAGAGTCTTTGTGTAACTTGAAACTTCACAATATATCTCACAATTGTATGTAATGATAAGGGCATCATACATAAAGAAATTGATAAAGAAGCATACATGTGGGTAGGTGGTTTTTGTCCATGTGGGAGAATGAAGAAAAAAAATGCTTGTGTCCTAAGAGATGTAACATCCTTCCTCTCAAATAGCACTAGACCTTCCAATAGTACTCAATAGTGGGTCTAAAGCCACTAGAAGAGAAACTAGTGAAGGATGAAGAAATCAGTTATAATGAGGTGTAGAGGGTGAATATCCTGAAAGAGCTGGCGATATTTCCCAATATCCACACAAAATCCGATCAAGGTGCAATTGCAGCCCACAATTGCCACCTGGGTATATGTCCTAAAATTTGGTCACTAGGTACCTCGGTCAAAGTGTGACATTTAGATTTTTGGCCTCAAAAATGGGTCATGGGTTGGATCTCTTCCAAGAGGTGGATGCCTCTAGGGGGAACGCATAGAACAATCAGACCTCGGCTTTCAATCCTTCACGGGTATCTCCCTTCCTTATGGTGTAGGAACACTTGACTTGGAGGATTTAAAAGTTCCCTATTTGTCAACTTCTAATGTTTGAAGATGTGAGAACCAGATAACGGGGAGTCATTTGGATGCTTATTCCCGAGATCCTACCTAGACTAAAAAACTTCTTTTGGCACCTCCTGTGGAGGAAAACTTAGTGAGTTTTTAGAAAAAAATTAGATGTGGTTGTTTGTGAGATTGGGGGTGTAAACCCATATCGTTCAAATTAAGTGGGAGTGGATAGTTTCGTCAAGAAAATGGTGGGGTGTTTTGGAATCCCTTTGGAGGAAACTTACTTCAAACTCCATGATTTGAGATGAAAACTATGTGAGTGAGTAGTGACTTTGTGTGTGAACAAGTGAACGTGTGCCAAATTTTTACTAAGTTAGGTGTCACCTTGTAGCATGTGGACTTCGTGTGGTCCTTACAAGTCTTGATTACCTAATTTACTAGATGCCATTGGTACAACCTTGCGGAATTTTAAAGTCCCTAGAGAGATATCGTTTGGACATGTGGGTCCTCACCAATCCTTTAACTCCCTAGTGTGATCCAATCTAAGAAATCTTCAAAAAACTATCCTAGTTTGTGGACATGTGGGCATGTATGGGCCCGTTACAAAACCTTTAAACTTCCCTAGTGATACAGTAATCTAAGAAAGTAATTTCAAAACTATCATATCTTTGTAGCATGTGGGAATGTATGGACCCGTACAAATTTAAGATGTGTTTGAAAATGAAACGAAGAGGAGTCATGAGGGGGTTGTTGTCCTCTCCTAAAGATTTTGTCTTTAAGGGAGATGAAATTTTCCCTCAATCGTTTTTTCTGATTCTCAAGATTGCTCTATGGCGTGAGAGAAGAGCATACTCATGATTGACGTTCAACTTTTGGTCCCAATGCAAGTGCGAGTATATGTGATATAGAATGATTCCAACTTAACTTTAATCAACGCAAGCCATCCATGTGGAAAAATCAAAGCAAAAAGAGGATAAATGTGGATTTTAACCCCCTAAGTGCCTATGTTTTGACTAACCCTTCATGTGGAGAGGGAATATAAGTGTGGTGCATATTACAATTTGCATAGAATCAAGCTTAAGAAGGCTATGGTCCTTCAACAAATCACAAAAACCCTTACAATGTGTGAATTTCCAGATAGATGCATGGGTTGCGGAGTAGACAGAGGTGCATGTGGTGCCAATGCGCAAATAAAAAAAAACCTGTTGGCACAGGTGCGTAGAATGCATTGAGAAACACAAAGAGGTTGGCCCACGTGTTCGAAAGACATGTCTGTGGGTTAAAAAACCCGCTCACTTTCTGTTACACGGTTGGGAAAAAAATTTCAAATGAAATTCTCTCAACTCAGCTACGAATTTAGCTTCTTGCAAGCAGGCTTGGGCCAGTTATGGTTCCTACAAGTTATGGCACCCTTATCTCTTTTACCATCCCCCCACTCGGATTCAAATTGGATTTGGGTGTCAAATCGACTTGGGAGATGAACCATAAGTGGGTGGAAGGCCGACCAAAATCATAAATGCATCATTCTGAGGTATGTGTGGCTTTTTTCATCCACAGTCACGCATGAGCGCATATGCACTTTTCAATCATTTTTTACTGGTGCACATGCACATGATTCATTTGTATTCTGAGTGCATGCTGATTTTATAACCAGTTGTATAGTTTTGTGCCCTTTGGAAATGCATTTTTTGGGCCATGTATGAACTAATAGGTGTTTGGAGATTCTTGGTTCCTGTAACCATTTACAGATGATATTTTAGTGATAGCAACATGAAAGGAAGGGGCTTAGCAAGAAAAGTTAGCACCCACTTTGATTTTTTCTCAGGAAGGAAAAAGGCGCTTAAGGCATGAGCACATGAAGGTTCTCTCTGTAACTGACAGAACGAAGTGATTGTATCTGCTAGAGAATTTGAAGATCTTCAGGGTGATCACCAGAAGAGCTAAAGAGTCTCTAGGTAACTGCCAGTGGAATGAAGACTCAATATAGAGATAATTGACAGATGGAAAAGTGTCGAAGATTGTATCTGCCAGAGAATTCGAAGAGATTCAGGGTGATCGCCAGAGGAGCTGAAGAGTCTCGAGGTAACTACAAGTGGAATGAAGACTCGTCATAGAGACAATTGACAGATGGAAAAATGTCAAAGAGTGTAACTGCCAGAGAAGCCAAAGAATCTTAGGATAACGGCCACTGATGAAGAAAAGACTCAGCATAATCACCAAAGAGGATGAAGACTTGAGTGATTGATATGGCAGAGGACTCGAGATGATAAATATACACAGAACAAAGAATATATGGTTTCTTCTTTTGATAGTTATTCATGAGGGTACAAGCAGGTTGTGCGCAGGAGTTGAAGAGCACAGAAGAGGCATAGTGCAGAGAATGGAAATGGTGCACAGAGCATAAAAAGTAGAAGAAAGACATAGAACAAAATGCATATCTAAGAGAGGAAGAGAAATTTGAGGTGTGCATGCAGAGACAGAGTAGAAGAATAGAAATCTAAAGTTGATGCAAGCAGGAAGACATTGATGCAAGCGGAGCAGAGTAGTGTAGTAGAATAGTGATGAGACTGGTAAGTCATTGATAAATACAGTATCACTGTAATAAATTTTAATAACAAATATTTATATCTCAGGGTGGTATGGTGGTGCTAGGGAGGACTATTGTCCTCAAAGTTTCAAGTGGGTTCTTGAACACAGGGAGTAGTAGCTTCCATCCGGTTGCAGTTAGGAAAACCAGGGTGGTAGGGTGGTGCAAGGGAGAACTATTGTTCTCTTTTATATAGGTTGGTGCCTGTGTAACTGGAAGTTGTTGATTCTATCCAATTTTTGTTGGAACACTCAGGGAGTTGGTTCTTCCTTCTAGTGGGTGCTAGAGAATCAAGAGAGTTGTTTCTCTCATCAAGTTGCAGCTTGTACAGGTTGGTGCTTGTGTGACTGGAAGTTGGTGCTTCCATCCAGTTGGTGCTAGAACACAATGGGAGTTGGTGCTTCCATCCAGTTGGTGCTGGAACACAATGGGATTTGGTGCTAAAAAAACCAGAGAGTTGGTGCTCTCAACAAGTTGTTGCTTGTAAAACAGAGGCGGTAGCCTCGAAAGGAGTTGGTGCTCATAAGAATGATAATGTACATAAAATAAAGACTACTTATCATATCANAGTAGTGTAGTAGAATAGTGATGAGACTGGTAAGTCATTGATAAATACAGTATCACTGTAATAAATTTTAATAACAAATATTTATATCTCAGGGTGGTATGGTGGTGCTAGGGAGGACTATTGTCCTCAAAGTTTCAAGTGGGTTCTTGAACACAGGGAGTAGTAGCTTCCATCCGGTTGCAGTTAGGAAAACCAGGGTGGTAGGGTGGTGCAAGGGAGAACTATTGTTCTCTTTTATATAGGTTGGTGCCTGTGTAACTGGAAGTTGTTGATTCTATCCAATTTTTGTTGGAACACTCAGGGAGTTGGTTCTTCCTTCTAGTGGGTGCTAGAGAATCAAGAGAGTTGTTTCTCTCATCAAGTTGCAGCTTGTACAGGTTGGTGCTTGTGTGACTGGAAGTTGGTGCTTCCATCCAGTTGGTGCTAGAACACAATGGGAGTTGGTGCTTCCATCCAGTTGGTGCTGGAACACAATGGGATTTGGTGCTAAAAAAACCAGAGAGTTGGTGCTCTCAACAAGTTGTTGCTTGTAAAACAGAGGCGGTAGCCTCGAAAGGAGTTGGTGCTCATAAGAATGATAATGTACATAAAATAAAGACTACTTATCATATCAAGAAGAAGAGGTTTTCTCCCTTTATGGGTTTCCTCTAGAATATCTGTCTCTGTATATTTCATGTGTGTGGTTGATGTTGAATATTCTATTGCTTACTTCCCTGCAGTATTGTGATCATCATTGAGTGTTTTTTAATGAGTTGAAAATGGGCATAATTGTTTAAGCACAGTAACAACTGATTCACCGCCCCCGCCCCCCTCTCAGTTGCCCAACATTGTTGACTAGGTGCTTGGTGGATGATAACTAGGCAATCAAAATTTTAAGTATTTCATGAATTTTCGGAGGATCGAATCTCCAAGTTTCCATAGTCTCCATATGCTTCACATGAAAGGCGTGGAGCCTTTTTATTTATAAACAAAAAAATAAACACAACAAATTCATGTGGCATATCTATTATTAAGGAAAAGATGAATTTTAAATGAAAAAGTCGAATTTGAATGAAGGGCTAAGATTAACCCATGACTTAGATGAATGATTGTTGAGCAGTGAATTTCTAGAGGTCGTATATTGAGATACGGGAGTTGGATTTGGAAAAAAATATACATCATTGGAAAGGTAGTTTGACGAGGAACACGATGGAAAATGTTTCAAGAGATGAAATTGGCCATGATTCTCTTAGAAATTGAAAGAACAATCAACTATATTTTTATGGTTGCTGATAAATTTTCTTTGTACCTCGACTTCACAAGATTATATCTTGAGATACGAAACTTGAAATATCACTCAGGAGGACTCATTGGAAATATGAGATTATGAATATTGCATATGAAATGGTTTCCATGGATTAAAGGTCAAATAAAGTGCCCAAAAAATTAAAATATAGTCCTTTCTTTAAAAAAGGCAGCTAGTTAAAAATTTCAAAATAAAAGCTTATTAAAAAACTTTTATTAAATACGAAAAGGGCCCCACTCTGAGGAAAGAATGTCAATGATGAAAATTATTTAATGAAACCTCAATGAGTAATTAAGTAAAGTGATTATTTCAAGAATAAAAGTGTATGTAAAATTCTAGAAAAGAAAACCCTAACTACTTCAAGGAGTTAGAAGAGAAGATTTTAAAAAGAAAGAGAAGGTTCCATCAAAGGTATTGTCGCAAGAGTTGACTCTAGGATGTAATAGAGCCAACCCGTAGCACATTTTGAAGAAATAATAATTGTTGATGATTCAGTTTTTCGGAGGAATGGTCTTCCTTTCAATAGAAGATGGACAATGATTTCAAATATCTGGACATAGGTCTTGTCTCACTCATAGCAAGACAGAGGAAAAACTATGAACAAATAAAACCTGTAAATTAGGAAAAGCAATTAAGATTTAGTTCTTGTTTTTCTCACAGCAAAATAGAGGAAAAACTGCACTTAAGGGGATGCTCTTAAATTCTCCATAGAATAAGTCTCACTGAATTGTATCTATTACAAGATGAATAAAAGAATGAGCGGAAGAAAGAAGATTAATGTGAACATGAGAAACAATAACACAACAAGAAGACATAATTTAACATAATGAGGTATAGAATCTCTCTGCTTCTGTTAAATATTACCGAAAAGACTGTATTACAATCCCAGGCCAAAAAGGCTCTTGGGTTTTTCCCCCTCTGTTGTCCTATTACAAATTGATTCCTAAATAATAAAAATCGGATCCAAAAATAATGGATCGAGAACCTCCTAAGGCTAAATTTAGAATGGCAGTTCCAATAAATCAGGATTTGATACGATTGAGATCAACCCTAAATCCTATTTTCATGATAACTTTTTAGGCCAAAGCTAATCTTTAATCCCTGCATTAGATTCCAAACAAATAGTACAAGCTAACATGTGTTCTTGAAATGCTCAGTGACTTGCTCACTAAATCCCTTAAATTTGAAATTGATTCGTGTTTGTGAGGTGCTTTGCCTCCTAATTTTCTGCCACCAAGTCTTTTATGATTGTTGGTTATCACTAGCATTCTTTAATTTTCAACTTTGGTTTTGATGTGAAATTCCTTCAAGCTTTGACATCCATGCTCTTGGAATAGGAGTAGGCATCTCTTTCTTGACCTTCATTATTGCAACCATTCAAATAAGGCATAGAACTCATGTTATCTTAGTTGTGCATAGCTCATCATTGCCTCATGTGATATATTTAGAAGAAGTCAGGATGCATGACAAGGCTATGCAAAGAGTTCTATAATATCTACAACTGGAGGAGAAACCCATGTAAGCTCTTTTGATTTTGAAACCAAGAAGATCACTTCAACTACTAAGGTTTGGAAACATGTTTGGCTCAGGCTTGAGGAAGCTTGTTGGATGCCTAGATAAAACCTGCAAATGCTTATCTAAGACTGAAGGAAAATACTTGCAAAGCCACATTCCCAAAAACTTCTCCAACTACTTTTATCGAGAGTTATAAATAACCACATTCTGATATCTTCTTTGTAGAGTGATCTTCACATTATGCAAGAAGAAAGAGTTCAGCCGATTGTGAAATGGGAGTTGGAAATATTTCCCTTTTAAAATGGCCAACAGACATATTAAATCTTCTCCATGGTTCATCAGGATGCTGGAAGCAATTTCTCTTCAATATAGATGTGAAGCTCCTCCCAAATTTGAGGATCTCCAAGAATCGTATTTTCAAGTTCAACAAATGTCCGCTTTTTGCATCCTCTCCTAATCGTGTCAAAATTCCATGGACCTATGTTCTGATGTTGGTGTAGGACTTGCCCAAAACAATTGATTTAATGACTGGAAGAAGATCTGAGAAGTTCTCATACATGTTTATAATCCTAAATACCCTTTCTGGATACCGGTGACTTATTGCAATTTCCTCAACAAAATTCAAAATATGCATGATCGTGCCTTTTGCAGTCTCAACAAAATAGGTGTCTTGAATACAACCTAGTTGTTCAAACATATTTGAACACAAATGCGCTTCTCGTTTGCAAGAAGAACCTAAAATGAAATTTGTTATAGCCTTTATGCATTATGAGGGATCCACTGCTATTGGTATTCACAAAAATATTTTGAGCATCTTCATCATGATCACCTTCTCCTTCACCATAGCTAATGGGTGCAACGTCTGGAAAATCATTTTTTATTGTCATTCGATCCACCATGTTCATTGCCTCTGTATTTATTAATCAACTGTGAAGACAGAATAGAATGGAACTTGGAGTGAGGAACCCCGAGTTCAGGCCTTCAGGCTTCGGGGGAAAAGAGGAGTGGAAAATTAAATTCACCCGGTGGTCAAAGATCCTGAAGTGGAACCTTGAGCTCGGAACTATGACCAAGGCACATCAGTGTTTGATTTAAATAGCGAGGACGTTTGAAGACCCGAATAATATAGCCATCGTCGATCTGAGTATGTATGAATGATTTTCTTGTTCTGCAATTGCATCAAATGGTTCTTCCATTGAATAATCCATTTCCTGCTATGCATTCAATTCACCAGATGATTCTTCCCTAGAGGCATAGGTTGTGTGCCCTTCCTTATCAATGTTTGTATGATATGTTTGTTGAAGCTCTTCAGCCAACGACTAAACTGGGCTCACATCTTGTACACAAATCCCCTCAGATCTTTGCTAAAATTCATTTGGCAAATATTGAACATAATTCATGTATTTTATGCTAGGTACCTTAGATGCTTGTTGAAAATCATCTAGGAAATATCGAACTGGACTCAAATATTAAATGCAAGGCCCCTCAGACATCTAATATAGTTGTTTATCAGGCGGGGATGAGTGTTCTACAAAAGCGCCCTCTTGTATGTTTTGCAACTCTTTCGGCCATTGAACGGGAAGAAACATCAGATTGTGGAGGTCCTTCTCCTTGCGGGAATGGATGCAATAACAATCCAACCATGGTAACATATGATAATCTCCCGCATATATCCAGTACACAACAATCGTCGTCAGTGCCCTCATTGTCTCATTGCTCACATATTCCTTATGATACGCATGCAGAGGAAGTGGCTCTCCATGCGTTCTCTACCTTGACAGTTGGCATTTTCCCTTGGTTATAGTTTGTGCGTGACTTGGCGCTTGATGTGGCTTTAGCTGCTTTTGATCGATCTCCTTACACCTGTGGACTTGGAATTTGGTATATTTATTAACACCTGCAACTTCATGGCCAGTGTCCTTTTGGACAGTTGGAAATGGGAAATTTGTTATTCTTTCTTTACACCTATGACTAAATACTTGGTGATTGACATATTTATCTCAGTGCATGGAACTCACCTACTGTATGATCATCTTGGAACCTAGCAATCCTCACTTGTTCACCTTCCAGAATTTTTGTTTAAACACCTTGAACCCCCAAATTCAGGTTTGAGACATCTCCATGGTGTCGAGCGCTCTCTACTTTGGAATTTTAATTTTTTCGTATGGTCTTCATCCCGCATGCAATAGAATATTAAAATACGATGAATTTATATTCATCAACCTTTCTATTGTTGTCTGACGTAAAGTTCACCCCTTCTGGACCCCTCTCGTGAGCTCCTCTTCCATGTGACTTGGCGTTTGTGCGCTCAGTCTTGGCTGACTTGTGTTGTGTTGCAGGTGCTTTGATTGGTGTTTGGGCCCATGAGGTAACTGGCCCAATTTTATTTTCCTAAAAATAAAATAAACCTTATATATATATATATATATATATATATTCTTACCAAACTTTTAA